>JAAOAM010000257.1:0-58387 GCA_013396015.1 Fusarium mexicanum
AAAACTTTTAACCGCTTCCTCTATACCCTGCTTAAAGAAGAATATCTCGTATCCTAAATAGAAGAACCTAGTATGGTGACCGATGCAGGCATGTTATATGAGCTTACAGGGTCTAGGTAGATCTGACCACTGTGGGCATATGATATTCGTACTTGAGGCTCGGTAGGATGAAACGTCGACTCTTTGCTTCGCAGGTTCGTTCCTAAAAGACAACACAGTTGTATAAGTGTTTTAGTTAGCTTTCTTAGGTCTGATGTGCTGTTGGCTTTTCGGGCAGAAGCGAATCTACCTATTTGTAAACGCGCGAGGACAAGTTCTTAATTAAAGTATCTCTATGCACTATATATACCTAGACTGAACTCATACAGATATAGAATTATAAATAATTCGAATAACCAAGATATGTACCTGCATTCAGAATTCTGCCAGGTGAATTATTATTTTGCTATCCTCATGGCCGCCCGCTGATGTCTGTCTAATTATACAGGGCCCACCGTGCACGCTCGCGACAAAAGTTCCATTGTGTCATGATCTGTGCGGCAGCTCGGGCCTGATATTAGAGTTTTGCGGAATCGCGTTGCGCGTCAGGTCCGAGCTAGACGGCACACGACGTCGACCGTCACTGCGACAGACTCGTATCCCTTGGGTATTTGCTGACTTGCTTCATAGCCATTCCTTGGAGTATAAGAAGACGGACGTCTGCACTCCCCAAATAGCTTTTCACTATCACCTCAACATTTACAACTTCGTAAACAAGTATTCTTCTCATCCAGAACGTACTCAACAGTAAGCTTATCTTGTTTCCCATACTCAGCTGCCATTAACATGCATCCAGTGGTTCAATTCAAGACATTTCTCTTTCCTTTGGCTCTGGTTGCCTTTTCTTCGATGGCTTCTGGTTCTCCCATTGCTGGGAACGACGCCATTCAACCCACTGAGGATCTGCCCGGAACCTCCGGATGGAAATCTATCTCGCTTAGTCTCGAGGAACGAATTTCTCCTGCTGATGGTGCTGTCATTCCAAGAGATGAGGCCAGCCTCGAGAAGCGGGTATTCACTTCACCTCACATGAAGCGAGCATTCAAGGTAGTCATTGCCAATACCATCAGCGCTGCAACCTGGGTCATAGACTTTTCTATGAACGAAGTTGCTTCTAGTCAAGTCACCCTTAACTACAAACTACAGTCCAGCCAGGGCATTACCCAAGCCGACGTTGAAGTACCATCTATCACTAAGATCTATGAATCTGAAAATCAGTTTCGCGGCAACGCAAAGATGGAGCTCCTGGGCAAGTACGCAGGCAAGGTCGTCCACATCTGGTTCAATGGGGAGGTTTTTGGCTCCGGGGCGGAGATGATTTGGCAGAGGATGATTTCAGAGCCTGTGTGCTACGTCAATGGTGTCAAGACGGCGATCCAGAGCTGGACGTTCGATCAGGTCTATCCCTGAAAAACGGTGTTACAGGCTATTCTAGTCTAGCTTTCGCGAGCCCCTACTCTAGAAAGATCGGATCTGCGAAATTATCGACACCTAGACATAGAACGGGAAAGAAGGCCAATTGGTTCTAGAATCGATGCCTAAGAACACCGATTAATTGTATTTAGTTTCCTAGCCCGAGTTTATAGATACAGTCATTAACGCAAGATATTTAAATAAGGGGAATATTTATTATTACTGTTAATTTTCAGTTACTAACTAAGTATTGCTTAAAATTAAAGTTATTTTATTACTTTTAGGTTCTGGCAAAACTTCACAGTTCTTCCATCGCACATTTCGCGTGTCACGGCATGTCGCACCCTACCGACCTTGATGCTAGCCACACCCTCCTTCAAAAGAAGGGACCAAACGACCGCCCAGAGCTCGACCGACTTACTGTGGGTGGAAATCCTCGATATCACCTCCCACAACGAATCCGGTTCCTGGTTAGTTTATCTGTCTGCATTTGCGACAGCTCAAGTCAAAAACCAGGAGTCAGGGATGAAAATGTGCATCTGGCGAGTACGCTTCAAATTGCACGGTTTTTCCATGCTATTGGATCGCTGTAGTCTGCCAATAGTAACGCATGTGTGGAAGTGGCAAGGTACTTCTATGAAGAACCGTCGAAGTACGGAGTAGAGGATCGGAAGCTTGCCGTCGCTGGTGCTTTGCGAAGGGCAATCATGAAAGTCAGGAGTGAGTGCGTCGATAACCCGGACTATTGGGCCCCTTTCGTTCACTTCGGCGCCTAACGCCTCGTACTTTTCTTACCTGGATCCGGTCGTTACTGTGGAAGCAATTGGGATTAAGTTGAGATCGTGGAAAAGAAGCATATGCTTGGACATGCTTACAGCCTCGCGCTAGCCTACACTCATTAGATATAGTCTCGCTAGATACAAGTGTTCTCTGAACTAAAAGATTTTTGTCCTATTACTACCATTCTTTTGATCAAATGTGTTGTAATGTTTACGACTCTAATCCTCACTCATGTCATGTTACAGGCACAGTACATGAGCAACCCCGCCTCCAGCGATAAATGGGCATTGTTCTCCTGTGATAAATTACAGGGAATACAACCCAACTATAGCTGAGTCATCACAGCGTATCTTTGTAGCTCTTATGACTGATTGTAGTGACTCAGCTGGATCAACATCACCTGCACCACCGCATAACCAGGCATCCATTTTAACACCGATCTTAATCTCTAGTAATCAAAGTCAAACATCTCCAAACCCCATGAGATATCACAACCTCATACAAAGTTCAGGTCCAAGTCACAAGAACTACTGCTAACGGGTTTAAGCTTTAGGCAGAACCCCTCACGATTGGTTACTAACTTCTCTGCGGCGATTACAACTCATCGCTACATCAACGCAAAGCCAGAAGTTTTCCCTCCCCTCTGTCCTCAATACCCTTTTATTCCAAAATCTCTGTCCATGTCCCCGGCGAAGGGTGAGTGGTGCAGTGGTATCTCTCCTAGAACCTATACCTCTCTAAACTCCGCACCTAAATACCTAAAATCTTCCCTACGCCACTCATCCTTCGTTTTTGCAGTTCGTGTGTTCGAGATCTTCTCTATTGCTAAATCACATCTTTTTGCTCATTCCATACATTATCAAGAATATAAGTGGAAACATATACACGAATCGTAACATCTTTACATATCTTCCTACAGCCAAGTCAAATCCGACTTTCCCCCAGGCAACATCACCCTCAACGGCCATCCCTTAATCTCATGGATCTCCCCCACAATCTTATGCAACCACGTCGTCGCCAGCACAGGGAAGACATACTCAAACCTCTCCCTCATCGCAATCTCAACACCCGCATTCCACGCCTGTCGTGCGAGTTCCTCGTTCCCAAGCGCAATGTGAGCATGCGCCATGGATAAATGAACAATAGCGAGTGTCCAGCCATGTCGTGACTTGAATATCCCCAAACTGTCTATCATTTGGCCCGTGAGCTGCCAGTGCTGTAGCGCTTCAGGAAAGTTATTGCCTGCGTGGTGGATGCGCGCTGAGAGGATTAGACGGCGGACACGAAGGACTTGGTCGTTTAGGTCATCGAGTTCAGGCGGCTCAACACTAATGAGTTCTTGAAGAACAGTGGATGCGTCTTCTAAGCGCCCAAGGCCGATGTAGCCTTCTGCTCTGGCCATGGATAATCTTCGGAACGGGCGACCTTTGCGGGCAGTCATGCCATCGAGCTCGACTTGGATTATCTCCAGCGCTTTCTCATACTCATGCAACTCGCAGTGAATCTCAGCTAGCCTCGTGACAATGAGTAATCTTGTGTTTGGTCTTATCGGCATCGTGGAGTTAAGCCAGAGATGCTGTTCCAAAGACGCCCTCGTCGTCTTAAAGTCTCCAATTGAATGGAAGAACTTCGCCGCCACGCCTTGAAGTCTTCTCGTGACTTCAATCTCAAACGTCGAAAGCGGATGAATTCCCTCCCAGTTATATATCGTCGATGCAACTGCTGGGTCATATCGGTGTATCTTGTTCTCAATATTCGAGATGTGCAATCTTCCTCGTAGCGCGTTATCAGATCGTGTATTTCCTTCATGATCCGCCGCCAAAAAGTCGACGATCAAAGCTTCTGACCGCTGAAAATTCCCGTCTATGCGCGATATTATGCTATCGAAAAGGGTGACTGATGCTTGGTAGTAGAACGACATGTTCTTGCGAAGAAGCGACTTTGCTCGTTCTACGGCGGCAGAACGGATTGTGAAGAGGTCGCGTTCGCAGAAGAAGAGGAGAGCTTCGATGACGCATGCTCGAAGTGATGAAGGAAGTCGTTTCTGGTTCGTCGCTTTATCAAGAAGGTTCCATATCGCCTTTTTAAGCGGCAGTGCCCTATTATTGTTAGTCAACAGCAAGGTAGGGCTGGAGGGGAGCATACTGGGCGTACCAATTGACTTTGCCTTCGTAGCAAGGCGGACACGCAAAACATAACAACCTGAGCGCAGTCGTCGCCCAATCTTCCGTTGTCTGCGGTGTCAACCGATTCGAAAGCTCTTTTTGCACCTCAGGCGATAGAGACCAGATAATCGTGCCATCCTCCAACGCCTGCTGCGTAACTTCCGGCCGTTGACCCAATTCCGCAAGACGCTCATCACTAGACAGCAGCCCGATTATTTCAGCACTGAACCCGAAATCGGAGGCCGTTATGCTCTGTATCTCTCCTTCATTGGTCCATCGTCTCATGGGAATCTTGGCGCATTTCAACAAATCGAGCGGAATGTCATTTCCGCCAAGAGCATGCAGCAGAAAAAGACCCTGCTCGGCTGGTGATATGCAGTCTCCATACTCTAGCAGTAAATTTCGATGTGACAGGGCAAGCGAGGGGTCTAGCACGTATTAGTTAGCACGGACCTCGCGTGGATATAAGCGTACCGACCGTCAAGTTGAGCCGTGATGAGGCGCTGCACGAAAAGGTTGAGGTCTGGCGCGTCGGAGCCAAGGTTCTGGATGTGATCAAAAGCCTCGGCGTCATCCATGTTTAGGTAACGCTCGTATCTGATCTCGTCAGCTCAGCCGATTGGTTGAGACCTCCATCACTTACGTCGAGGCCGGTATTTCTAGCGGCAGCCAGAGGATCGACCCAATCCCTCCCAGTCGTCGGGCGATCTTGATATACTTGCTGCCCGCATATCTCAACTCCGACAACGTACGGCCCTGTATAAGATTCGCGACATCATGCGACGCCCACGCATTATCATCCACCTTCGATCTCAGAAATATCGTAATACACGAAATGCGCCTTCGTAATTCCTGGTGCAACGCATCACCAGCCGCTACCCAAAAGCCCTTGACGTCATCTTTAAAAACACCATGCAACCTCTCAATCCGTACAAGATCAATAGAATGCAGCGATAGGATCTTTGCTGTGCGCTGGTTGCTCGGGATGATCTGGTAGCGGACCTCCTTGGCGAGGGATTTATTCCTAGCGAGGATGCTTCGGATGGCCTCGAGGTGCTTATTCAGGCCTGACGCAAGACCCGCGGCCGTTTTCGGATCAAAGTTATCAATCAGTTGATTGATGCACCCGCATAAACAGGCCATTTTTAGTGTTATGTTATCAATCAGATCAGCTGCAAAGCGATGATCTTTGGTGTTTGTTTTCACAGTGAGAAAGTGGGAGAGAGGAAGAGTTTTGCGGGTCTTGGCGTCTCACTGTGATAAAACCTTCTCGCTCCGATGTCAGGCGGTTTCGGGGGGTCTAGCTCCTTAGGGTAGGGATGTGCACCCATGTACCGAGGAGATGGTAAATTTAGGGGGCTTTGAGCCACCGGGGAACGCGTTATCAGATTGCAAACTCGTGTACTTTTAAAAGAAGAGAATTGCTTTTTGGAAGAGTCATGGACGTGAGATTTTGGCGGAAGAAGGATAAAGACATGTCCGGGGATACGCCCGCTATTATAAAGATCCTCCCTTTGGAATGGTTCTAGAAAAGTTTTAACGTTCAATAGTGGTCGGACACTGCGAGGGTCCAGACTCAGCTCGCGTGAGTGACACGCTAAGTGGGCCGCTAAAGACTCCCTAACTTCGAACGTGAGAAAAGAAAACCTTGTTCAGAAAATATAAACATCGGAGGGTGACCCCACTGAGATTGATCTGATAAAGACCTGTCAGCCGTTGCTGTTTTATCTGATAATCTTTTCCATCTCATCTCATCTCATCTCTTCATCAGCCAGAGCATCATGGAGTCTAAAGAGCCCAAGACAGAGACCATCACTCCCGCGTCTGACCACTCGGACAGTGGGAGCGATGACCATGGCAAAAAGCCTGTGCCCTTGAGCATGAAGATCTTATCTGTAGTCATTGTTAGTATGATTGGCTTTGGCGGTCATTGGAGTAGTGGCGTCACTGGTGCTTTGAAGAGTACCCTCAAAAAGGTAGGTCTACCATCTCTCACCGAAGAACTTGGCTAACCTAGACAGGAACTTCACATCACGAATACTCAGTATGCTGTTCTTGATACAAGCGAGAACTTTATCAAGACTGCCCTCATCCTCGTCAGTGGTGTTCTCACAGATCGCTATGGCGGAGCCAGTATGTACACCCAACCCTCACGATACATCGTTTCTAACAGAGCCAGGCACCATGCTCTGGGGCAACGCCGTCTTTTCCGCCGGCGCCATCCTCGTCGCAGCTGCAACCCAAGTGCGCTCCTACAAATTCATGATCGGCGGCATCGTCATCCAAGCCCTCGGCGACGTCGCGACCCAAGTCGCCCAATACAAGATCTTCTCCTCCTGGTTCCCGCCCTCCTCCGGCTTCGCATCAACACTCGCCTTCGAGCTCGGCATCGGCAAGATCGGCTCATTTGTCGGAAAAGCCACCGCTAATGTCATCGCTGATAATCTCGGCAACTTTAGCTGGGCGTACTGGATGGCTGTGTTTATGAACTTGTTCACAAACGTCGCGACGTTGTTCTTTTGGTGGTTTACTAAGTGGTGTGAGAAGAGATACTCGGGCACCAGAGACCCTGCGACGGGGGAGAAGTTGACGGAGAATAATAAGAAGTTTGAGATTGGAAAGATGCTGACCCTGCCTTGGTCGTTTTGGCTGGTCTGCTTGTTCTCGCTCTTCCAGACGTCAACGGCGAATGTGTTCTCTACGAATAGCACTGAGCTGGCGGAGCAGCGCTTCAAGATCTCAGCTGTCAAGGCGGGCTGGTACTCTTCCATGTCACAGTATCTCGGCTTCTTCTTTGTTCCGCTAGTCGGTATTTTTGTCGACATGCTTGGACAGCGTCTTACGATCATGCTCGTCTGTGGACTAGGTATGCTTCTGTCCATGTGTCTTGTAGCCTGGGGACCTACAGTTTCTGGTACAGCTGCCAGCTTCGGCATCTTCGCTGTCGCCAGCTCCTTCGGCCCTACAGTCATCATCGATAGCATCCGCACAAGCATGTGGTACCAAGAAGTCTTCGGGTCAGGCTACGCCATCAAGATCGCCATCAACAACAGCATGACCATCATCGTGAGTCTCATCGCGGGTGTTCTCCAAGATCGCGACGAGAACCAGTATGACAACGTCACTATTCTCTACGTAACACTAGCAGCTGGTTCCGTCGTTGTCGCCGGTATCATGATTGCTTTAGGTTTCGCGACAGACTTTATCGGACAGCTTCAGTGGAGCCGTAAGAAGAGAGTTGCGAATGGGCACATCATTAACGAGAAGAAGCGGGAGTTTGAGAGTGAGGGTCATGCAGAGAAGCATAAGAAGTTGGGTGTTATCAACTTTTCTGCTGTGATTGTGCTTATTCTTGGCGCGTGGGTGGCTTACTTCTGGGGCTTGGCTACCAAGAATACTTATTAGGGATGACGAAAAAGTCTGGGGAAGGATCGTTTAAAAAGCTGGGGGATCGGCATGTTTTAGTAACAGTAGAAGTAATGTTTGACGAAGGGTTTGATTGATCATCTGTGCTTGCGGTGTCAACGTGTGATGACGGATTATCGTGTGATGTAATTGTATGCATGACTCTTCCAAATTGGGTAATTGAAGAACCAACAACCAAGAAGCTGACACACCCAAGACTTTGTCGGGGAACTCGTTGTTCAAATACTTCACCCGCAAAACTACCCCATCTTATGGTCTTGGAGACTCGGACTTGTCTCCGTGTATAAGTGGGTCTCCCCGTCTCCCCGCCACTCTATCCATCTATCACAACAAGGTTACCCTATTCTAGAACAACACAAAATATCTTGGCTATTTGCGGCTCCGATTTTTTCCTTCTCTTTTATGTAGCCAAGAGTAAAGCCAAGAATAATGCGATATGCTGTCTACGATAACCGTAAATCTCCCCATCTGAGCACATTTTCTTTGGCCAACGGGGAATGTCTTGTTCGTTGTCCACCGGCGGAGGTATAAAGTTCAGCATCCTAAGTCAGTTGCGGGGGAAAGATCTCAGGATACTTATACTCCTGCACCNNCTCCGGAGGCGTATGACGAGAACTTACGATATGCTGGAGAAATATGGGACGGCACAACGCTAGATAAAATCCGTGAACTCAAGCTCCAGGATTGTTGTGATATGACACGTCTCAACCGTCAATCCTCGGTTCCTATAATTTCACCGAGACTTCACCTTGGCACTCCTTCGCGTATTCCTCCCTCACCGAGATTTAAGCATCACGCAAGTAAAAATAACCTCAAATTCCCCTCAGTTCCCCCGAGTTATGTGGAGTTCTACCCCACGTGCAAGGAATCTGATTCATGAGACTCCTCTCCAGGCTACAGCCAAGACCCCAATCCCATGTCTTGCAAAAGCTTCTCCTAAGCATCCCGGGTTTTCCCCGTGGGCCGCCAAGAATAAAAGAGGCATTTCTGAACCCCCAATTGCGAGGCTGGTCATTGGCGCGGAGATGGAACGACTGGTAGTGGAGTGAGGGAATTTCGCTTACAGACAGAAACCCCAGATGCAAAAACTCTTGGCTAGGTGAGAGTCGGCAGTTGAAGTGGTCGCCGACCAAGACCTGGGGAAGTGAGGGAAATCACTCGCCAAGAGGAGCTGGGAAAAGATCATGCCATCTAAGAACGCAGTACAAATTTCGAAACATGTCTTGGATATACTCGCTGTCTCTACAAGTCAGCGTGAGAGGTTGAGGTTTGAGTAACCCATCTCCATCATGAATATTCCCGCCGCGTTTTCAGCCGCCTTACGCGAGAATTACTCCAATTTTAACCCTATCCGTCCCTGTCCTCCGCCGACTGTAGCATCACACTCATCCCCACAGTATAACCGTTACCAACTGAGCTTTTCGCTTGGCTTTTCTCTTGGCCGTGAGACTTTACACAAGCCAAGCCTCTTAGCACCTTCTCTTACAAGAAAATGATATCCCCCGTCATCGCTTCCCCGCAGTCTTGACGCAGCACCCTGTTTTGTGGAGTTTAGGTTTTGGATCAGGAAGTTTTGAGCTGGGTATAAAAACAGGGCGCTCTCAACAAACTTTTTGCGCTCGGTAGACAGACTTTTCTCTCTGTCCTTCTTTTATTGGCATTTGTGTTGAGGTGCTTTGATCATGTCTGACGAGAAACCAACTGTTGGTGGTGATGACCACAAAGAGATTGGCTCAAACCTCAATTACGCGCCCTCCGTTGCGCAAGAGAAGGTGACGGATGCATTTGCAGACATTAACCATGTTGCACGTCTGGGCATGCCGAATGCAGCGGAGCTGGAGAAGAAGATTGTGAGAAAGCTGGACATGTGGATGCTGCCTCAGCTTTGGATCTTGTACATGTTCAATTACTTGAACAGAACAAACATTGCCCAGGCGCGTTTGAACACATTCAATGAGGATCTCAATCTTGGTGAGGGAGATTATCAGGTATGTGATATGAGAGTGGTGATGGATGTGGATGATGCTAACTTGATAGACTGCTGTTGCGGTTCTGACTGTTGGATACATGCTTGCTCAGCTGCCGTCCAACATGTTGATCACTCGTGTTCGACCTTCTATCTTTTTGCCCGTTGCTGCATTCATTTGGTCTGCCATCTCAGCCTTGACCGTTCTTTGCACCAGCGCTGGAGGTCTCTGGGGCGTCCAGTTCGTCCTCGGTATCGTCGAGGCTCCCCTCTTCCCCGGTGTAAGTCCCCTCCCATCTAACACTTAACTTTCTTCACTTACTGACATCTCCCAGGCCGTCTTCCTCATGTCCTGCTGGTACACCCGTCGAGAATTCGCTCTCCGCGTCGCGCTCCTATACTCCGGCCTTGTCCTCGCCCAAGCCTTCTCCGGGCTCATCGCGGCCGGTGTCTTTGCTGGTCTCGATGGACCAATGGGTCTCGCTGGTTGGAAGTGGCTCTTCATCATTGAAGGTGCGGCTAGTGGTTTCTTCGCTATCACTGCCTTCTTCGTGCTGCCTAACTACCCCGACTCCCCTACTGGTGGTGCTACCAGGTACATGACTGAGGATATGCGAAAGCTTGCTGCGGCGAGAATTCTCGATGATCGAGTCGAGTTCTCGGAGAAGTCGACTGTCATGCACGGACTCAAACTTGCTGTAACCGATCTTAAGCTTTACATGTTCTTGTTCATGAACATATTTATCACTTCGTCGTATGGCTTCAATAATTTCTTCCCCACCATTGTCAGAGGTCTTGGTATGTTGCATCCTCTATTTATCGCTTAACCTCATCTAACATCAACAGGCTTTGGTCATAATGTCACCTCGCTTCTTATGACTGCTCCTCCCTATGTCTTCGGAACTCTCTGCACTTTCTACGTGTCATGGGACTCTGATCGCAGAAAGGATCGAGGTCTTCACATTATCATCCCCCTCTCCTTCTCAGTCATAGGTTTCATAGTTACCGTCGCTACTGGCAATGCTTCAGTTCGATACGCTATGACTTTCTTGTATGCCGCTGGTTGCTTCTCTGCCAACACCCTGCAGTATACCTGGGCTGTCTCAACGCTTGGTCAGACCCCCGAGAAGCGTGCCGCTGGTGGCGCCATCGTCAACATCTTTGGTCATCTGGGCAACGTCATCTCGCCCTACTTCTTCCCCGACAGAGATCAGCCTCGTTATACTATGGCTATGATCTTGCAGATCGTCTTTGCCAGTCTTGGTATCACCCTTGCGTCTATCATCAAGTGGCACTTGACGAGAAAGAACAAGAAGATGAAGGCTGAAGCTGACCGCCTCGGTGTTGAATTCAACCCTTTCACCACTTAATCAAAGCATGAGAGTACTGGGAACTAGGGCGATCAGAATGAAATAAGAAGTTGGAGAGGGAATAGGAATCCTTCCAATAAGTACATGATATATGAATAGAAATACATTGCAGCTATGAGAGGCTGAAAACTCAAGACAACTGCTTCTTGTTTATGATGCTGACTGATATGAGGCGCTCTACTCTAGTTGCATGCACTGATCCGTCTATCAATCCTCATAAACATCTCCTCCCTCCACCCAACAAACGCAATGTGAGTTGCAGCAGGCCCAAGTACCGGTTGCGCTACCAATACTGCTAAAGAAGTCGTCCAGGCTTCCTTGCTAGTGATGTATCCTAAGCGTCTCAGATCAAGGGTTCGGTAAATGCTATTGGAAAGAACAGAAACCGCGTTCAAGAACATGTCGCGCTGCAAGAATACATGAATCTTATCTGAAGGATCAGACGGAGATGCACCAGATACTAAGTATCTGATACTGCCGAAAACACCAGAAAAGCTGAGGCTTGGACTTGATGCAGTGCGGTAGAGAGTGTACATATGGACAAACGCTGTGGCTGCGGTTCCCACAGCGTAAACAGATCTCAATAGCGACTGAGTTTCGGCCTCTCGTTTCCCGTTCGAAATTTCTTCGGAGGTCTTTAATCGAGGCTGAGTTGCCACGTTTCCGATCCTCTTTTTGCGTAGCACTGTTGAGAAACCGGCAGTAATGAGACCTACGTAAACGGGGAATGGCTGCCAAAGCGCAGTGAACCTCTGCCAAGTTGCCTTATTCTTGAAGGGCCAGAGCATCAGCACAGTGGGGATGATATACCCAAGGGCGATGCCTGGTACGAAAGATTCGGCCACTTCCTTGTCGATCGAACGGTCGATTGTTGG
Organism: Fusarium mexicanum; assembly: GCA_013396015.1. NCBI lineage: Eukaryota > Fungi > Ascomycota > Sordariomycetes > Hypocreales > Nectriaceae > Fusarium > Fusarium mexicanum. Next base: position 12,035 of record JAAOAM010000257.1, read on the forward strand.
ACTGATAGAGCCCTTGAAAATATTCTCGCATACTGAAATTAAGTGATATAGAGGTGCAATGCGTCCGACCGCCTTAATTTGGTAGATGGTACTGAAGATCGACGAACTAAATCACAGTTTGGTCAGCTCTTCTCTCTCACTACGCCTTGTTGTTGCATGACTTACAAAGAAGTAAGAAGACCCTTTGAACCAACTCGGTAGCTCTCCAAAGTCCAGTCAAGCGTTGTCGACAATAGCAATGGCGTAAAAGAAATCCACTGCAGGTTCGCCGCCATATTCCCAGAAGCAAGAGGGACTTCAAACACAGCTACCAAATGTGTCAAGATCTTATCCAAGGTCACAAGCCTTGTGTAATGCTTCACCAGAGGCTCACCGCCAAAAGTAGTAGGAATTTCCAATGGCCCGAGAATCTGCGTCGCAAGGCGGAATATCGCTGCCTGGCCTATCACTCCTAGACCTGTAGGAAGCCAGGTCCAAGAAAGAGGTTGAGACGGTAGCTCATCATTGAAAGGGATTGTGTGTTCTCGTAGAGGTACAGGAATGCTATTGATTCGTGTTGCACCGATGACTTTGCTAGCGCCTAGTTGAAGTACAGTTTGTGTGCTTGATAGGCGAGCCAAGATTGGACTAATGGTTGCTAGGAAAGGTGTTGCCATTGCCTGCATCTGCTGCGTCTTGTGAGCATCGCTGACGAGCCATTGAACTCTCTGGAACCGCTCTTCTTGTACTGCGGTGAAGGCAGCCTCGATTTGAGCATTGCTCCAGTCTGAACAACTTTCTGAGGTTAGGTGGTTTACGAGAGACGCGGCAGTCTCGATGGCAGAATTACCGCCGTGACCAGTTAGAGGTTCGAACTAGGTGTCAGGATTAGCATAAAGAGGCAAATACTGAAAGAGAACATGTACCTTATGAGCAGCATTGCCGACGGTGATGATGCGTTTATAATGCCACTTTTCGAATACATATTCATGGAGCGGCGTCAGAGTAGAGCTAGTTCTAGCTCCATACAGTTGACCGAAAGTGACTTCGGGAGTGATCTGATCGAATGCATGCTGCGCGGCCAGTTCCTCCTCATCAACCTTTGTGTATCTCGGGATATCATGACCGTAAAGAGGAACAGGCAATTTGACAAATAGGAACCAGTAGAACTTCCCTCCAGGTCCGACCAAAACCAGATAAGAGAATTTGTCGTTGTAGACATAGTGGCTACCTTGGATAAGGTCCTCAAGAGGACGTGAGATGCCAAAGATACACTTGTAATAGCACGGTACGTTTGACCACTCGTCAGTAGGAAAGTTTCCTGGCGACGCGATACGCCACATTTCCTTTCGGACAGTACTATAGATCCCATCGGCCCCAACGAGAATATCTCCTTCGAAAATCTTGCCTTTATCTGTCGTGACCTGAATGCCATTATCTAGCTCCAGAACTGAAACCACTTTCTGACCAGCATGTACTGAGGCTTTTGATTCAAGCTTGTTGTACAGAACCTGCATCAGCATTTGCCTGTCGATGAAGATAGTGGGATAGCCGTGTCTGTTCAGTGTCAAATTTTGAAGACTTCTTTCTGGGACTCTTTCTGGGGCCTACCTCTCAATCAAATGATCTTGGACACTGCTATGATGCTTGATCACTGAACCGTCGGGATATCGTATGTAGATATTGTTAAGTGGAATGTCAACCAGTGACATAAGCTCATCGGCGCAACCAAGCTGATCAAGGATACGAAGTCCACTTGACTGAAGTCCGATACTTGCGCCAACCTGTGGTGCGATTTCGTCGTGAGATTCTAGCAAAACGTAGCGTATGCCGGCCCTTCCTAGCATATTGGCGAGGGAAAGGCCGGATATGCCTCCTCCCGCAATGATGACTGTCCGTTCAGACTTTTCCTTCATTTTGTCCAGTAACCAATAGATGGAGATGATTAAGTTCGTTGGTGTAAACTGGCAGTCTGCTTCAGAGCTCTTATGGTTTTGCCGAGAGGTCGCAGACGAAAGGGAGTCCAACCACGGAAGTTACTGAAAAGCCGAATCCCGGTCATCGGACTCTCGGGCTATCTTGGCAAACGAATGTCGAGCATAATAAGGAGCATTGCGTAGTTAATTACACTGCCGAAACGACTGTAATGTCAATGCGGTGCAGTGCAGATCATTTCTCCATGTCATTGTAACTCGCCATTTAGCCTCGGTAGATCCACAGGGTCTATATATTATGACCATTCAGGGAGTGATACTGAGGCCCATCTGCCGGGTGACGCGTATAGATATCCCCATGAGCTATGCAAGGACCCTGAATGAATTGTGCTAGCCAATTGCTTTCCTAGGCGAGGCTCCAGCCCTGGAGCTTGAATATTATATCCCTGTACTCCATGGAAAGTCCATGGATCAAAAGGATATCAGTTAATGTTCCTTATGTCTTATTTCCTTATCATTATTAATATGCCACCCTGAAAGACACTAAGTAACGGGCATATAACCTAGGATTTAGTTTAAAATATGTGTAAGGTAGGATTATAAAGCTTATCTTTAAAATAATTTAAATTCTTTTGCTCAGGGAAATAAATGTATTTAGTGACTTACTTAATTATAATATTTACTAATTACATTATTAGTATAAGCCCGTAATTGAAAATATTCCCACGAAGAGATAAAGTAGTTCTCATTTTCTGAATTATTTATAAGTTCAATATAAGAATATTGCTTCTGTAGCTGCATTACGGTTTATTACCCTGTATACGCACACCTGAACATTAGCGTTTGCTGGAAGGACATAGACTAAGACGGATTGGGAAGCATTTTGCGTGTTTTGGCAGCCTTAACAAAAGATGATCGGCATCCGTATAACCGACCGACTTCTCACTTTATCCTGTCATCTCATTACACTATCATCATGGTCGGAGTTCCAGGACGGTCCAAGGCTTGCCATACATGCAAGAGGCGTAAACTTGGTGCAAGTACTGCTTAAGACTGAAGATCATACCCTACTACTAACTAAAGATCTCAAGTGCGATCGACTTCGGCCATCCTGTCGCCGGTGTATGAGCGCTGGCCTGAGCTGCGAAGGGTACGAGAGGGCTTCTATTTTTGTCAACAGCACCCAAGGCAGTCACAGCAATTTCTCGCTCAGACCATACTCGCCACGTCGGCTTTCAGAACAGACTGCAGCATCGACACAAGCAGCAGCGCCTTTACTTGACATATCACTTGAACGTACAGCGGCAGAGGCCAAGTATGTCTTCCTGTACTGGAGATTTCTGCTTCCCAAGAACGGCCAACAATTTCCTCTGCAAGCGGCTAGGCATTCCACTACAGGTTGGACGCAAGTTGTGCAAGAACTGTCGCAGAAGAATGATGGAGTTCGCGTGGGACTACTTGCCAACGCTCTAGCTTTGGTTGGTCAGCAAACAGGACAGACATCCGTCGTCGCAGAGGCGTGGCGCATGTACTCCCAAACCTTGCAGACTCTAGCTCGATCACTACCGCATGTCTCAGAACAGGGAACAGCAATAGACGCCAAGCTTATGACCTCAGCTCTTTTAGCGGCCTTCGAGGTATTTTCTCCCTTGATTTCCTTGGTGTGTCATGGTTACTCACTATGATAGCTGCTTCAGGTATCTGATGACCATCGATCGTGCCTCCACGGTATGACCTGGCTTCGGCACTCAACGGGGCAAAAGGCCATCATCCTTGCCAATGGTCCGGAAAGCTATGTTGAAGGTCATGCTCACCGACTATTTGTAGATGGCCGCCTCCATCTGGTATGAAATACTGATGAGTCACTTGTGCTTTGGACGCTAAGATCCTTTAGATATATCTCGAAATCCATAATCGCACACGTTCCCCCTTTAATTCCCCAGAGTGGAAGTCAATTCCGTGGTCCAAAATAAGCAAGAGTCCAAAGGATGAATTAGTGGATATCCTTCTCGAAATCCCTGGTCTCTTGGAAGATCTCGGTCTTCATCTTAACGACCAGACACAGGAACAATTGCAGACAAGATGCCGGATATGCGACACCCAACTACGCCGTTGGTCCACTTCGTCCGGTGAAGCGAGTGTCAGCTTTGCAGATCGACTAATATCCACCAACACATCTCAAGTCTCCAACCCCTCACCAGAGGACTTCGCCATGGCCCATTTGAGCATGATCTACTGGGCCACATGCAGCATGTTGTACCAAATCATGCACCGTACGGCCGATGACGACACTGACCCCTGGCTATACTGTCACAAGATCTTACTCATGGTTGCTTTCTTTCAGCGGCCCGACATGGGAGCCATTTTCATCAACTTTGTAGGGTTCCCGGTAGGCGTGGTAGTTAGCTTTCTTGCAAGAGACGTAGATCCCCGCGCTACGGATTTGAGTGAATTACTCCAGAACATATTTCAGAACCAGCACTGGGGCAGTCAGCTACGGGCGTTTCTTGAAACATGGCCCTGGAAGGATCCCGGCGAGACACGAGTTATCACGGCCAGGGCAAGACGAAGGGCTCAGTAATTGGCAGTAATAGTATCTTATACCTCGCTTACTCTACATTTACGCTCTCAATTAACACGCCGCTACCAATCTGCTCAGAGCTCTGCCCCGGCTTCTGCCTTCGAGCTGCGTCAAGTTCCTCCCCCGAAGGCATGTTGACAACCATCAAATATAAAATGTTCTAGTCCACATTGTCAATAAGCTATCAGTCAAAACCACAGAGCCGACAACTTACGCGATTAATCCGGCGCTGACGATGTTCCAAGAGCTCTGACTGCTGTTGAAGTTGTTGTAGTTGTAACTCATAAGCGCTTTCATATTGCTCGATGTAGCTCCGTTTCTGCTCAGGGGTGAGTCCCATGCCTTGCAGTACTGAGCCTAGGTTGGACATTTGCAAGGCCTGTTGGTCTCTAATAGCTTGCTCTTGCTCGGCCATGGCAGAACGCATGCTTTCCACCTGCTTCTCGCGGTCTGGTGTGAGCTTACCTCCAGATAACAGACCAAGAAGACCGCCATTGGAGGCAGGATGATTGGGGTCTAGGTAACGATTCGAGAAAGGCTTTTGAGGCGGAGAGGAAAGCACATCTCCTTTGCTTTCGGCAGCCTTGATACCCGTGAGTGATGAGCAAAGTCAAGTATGTTTGACTTACATAGCGTGCCTGAGCTCGCCGATCAAAGTAGTCATTCAGCCTAGCAAAGACCTTTTTCTTCGTGGCCGCCTCTGGCGTAGCATGCGGTGCGGCAGGATATACTAAAGTAGCGACAGAGTCCGGAAGACTTTCTTGGCCATAAGATATACCAGCTTGGGGGCTATGTAAATTTCTTTTTACCTTTGATACAATTCCCGATCCAGTTGAATGTCCGTGGTTCGCTATAGCCTTCACTGGATCAATACTTGACTTTTCTCCTGTGGCTACAGGCTTATAAGATATGATCAAACAGTATAGGCCTCGTGGCTGGAAGAAATTGACATTGGCGCGATCCATGAATGAATTAGTCCTGGATCGAACGAGTGATCAGTCATAAGAAACAAATTGCAGACTAAATAACAATCAACTTACTTCCACCGTGTCTCCGTCTTGGCCACAATGCCAGCGACTATCTGTACTGCAGCAGAAGCACCCAGAGCGATGTGATTGGGAATGAAACCAGTCCCCATGGCAGCAACCTGAATGGCATAGAGCCACTTGGATGCTTGGACAGCCTTATTAGTTGCTTGGATGAAAGCTAAGAATGCTTCTTCGTCGATGCCGAACGATTGAAGATCAGGAGCGTATGCTTCGACGAAACCGCGTTCCTTGTTTCCAGGGCGTCTTTGAGGGATGACGATTGGTCTGGGCAGTGAAGGCGTTCGTAGACCAACGGCTGGGCGCGGATGATCGACTATGAAGCTTTCTAAAGCTGAATCAGGATCCTGCTCCATTGCATTTGTGCCTTGAGGCTCTTCATTGGAGTCGCTCTGATGAAGCACGGTGTTACTGCTCGGAGGCATTATGGACTTGTGGTGAAAGAAGAGTCGCTGAATGCAGTAACATTCCACAAGAGGGATGACCGCATTAAATACTTTTCCCACGCCAGTCAAGCCTTGGGCGGTTTGAACCATGCACCAGTTACGTACCAACTCAGTTGGACTATCATTCTTAAAGGCCTGCGCACACAGCCGGGGTGTATAATAGCGCTTACATCGCGGGATCGATCTAGTAAATATTTAATAAACCGTGCCTTAAAGACTTCTTTAACGAGATATGTATTTAATAAGTAAGTAGTATAGATAAGTAGAGGTTTTATGTTTTTATAGTCTTTCTAAGCAATGAATGTATGAGAGAAACAAAGTTGGTTCACTCTAATACAACTACAATTTTCTTTCCAGATGTCTCGTTTCGCACCTCATGAAGTGCCTCAGAAATGCTTTCTAGACCCGAACCTATAACTCGAATTTCCGAAGGCAAGTCATACTCTCCGAGTTCTAGTGCTTCACTCAAATACAAGGCAATCCTTCCCTCAACATCCCACTCCATGATATCCGTCCCAAAAACAAACTTGCTTCGGACTCCGCTGGTCATGACCTTAAGTCTGTTTGTTGAGGACAGCCAGAGATACTTTGCGACGAATGGGACCATGGATAACTTGCTCGTTGGTGGCGACGCTGGCATATCTAGGCTGACCTGGGCTACATTCTTTGCAGCGCCGGGAATCATTTTGATGATATCGACACATTTTGCCAGGGATCCTTGGCCGATAGCTACGGCACCTGCACATTTCTTGCCCTTTAGACTTGTAACGATATCGTCTATGACTGATGAGCTGCGATAGTCGAATACTGCCGATGCGCCGAGACTGCGAACACTATCCCATTTTTTTGGTGATGACGTGGCGACAACATCGTAGCCCGCAGCGACAGCAAGCTGTACAGCATTCTTCCCAACACTCGTGCCAGCTCCCCAAATCAGGACTGTCTCACCAGTGGGTTTCTGATGGGCCTTAATCTGAGGCATTCGAAGCGCGAGTTGATCCTTTTGGAACAGTGCGCATGCAGCGGTAACCACAGTAAGGGGCAAGACGCTCGCGTCAGCGCTCTTCATGCCTGTAGGGATTTTGATAGCCAAATACTCTCTGATCACCACGAGCTCCTGGAAAGCGCCTTCGTCGGGTCTTCGCCCGCGCTTATCCATACCAGCTGCCAGTCCCACGATCCTATCACCTTCTTTGAATTGAGTTACGTCAGCCCCAGCTTTGACAACTTGGCCGGCAACATCGTAACCGAGAATGAGAGGATATGTGAGCCACTCAAACATCATGTTGCCCATAGACTGTTTGACAGCATCGACTGGGTTGATAGCAACAGCTTCTGCTCTAATCAGTAGTTCGTTTGGTCCGGGCTGAGGAATAGGTGTAGGTTTGACCTCAATCAGGGGACTGTTGGGGCTGAGAAGGCACGCGGCTCTGTTTGAGAGTTCCATTGTCGAAAAAATGACTGAATTTGGGTCGAGATAAAATTGAACGGAGAAGATTTATTGTTTCTTACCCGGACCATTTCTGGCTCCTGTGAATCTTATATACTGCAAAATCCATAGTCAGTGACGAAAGTAAGCAAAGTCGATTTCGTGAGCACATGCTTATTTCTACGAATTCTGACACTATTCCCGCCAGATCAATGCGAATCCGAGCCTCAACGCGCTGCTTTCCGCTTTGGGATAAGACTCAACCGATGTCTGCTAATCTAGCCTTATCTATTGGCTTGAAATCCGACGCTGACCCACTCCAATGTCCAGTTGAGCCAATTAGAGTGCAAGATCGAAAATCAAATTATCAGCAACCATTCCTTCCCATTGGGATCTCACTTTGTAGCGTAATCGACAGTTGCTCTGTTGCTGACATATCCTGCTGTCTTGATGTTGGGCCAAGGTTTCATAATAATCTACTCTCAAACCAGGATGAGATACGCTAAGTTCACCTAAGCCTTTCTATTCCTTAGATCAGAGGTTTAAACCTTCTCCTCTACGAATTTAGGGCCTTTATACATGAAGAGTTTCGCTTCCGAGTCATTCCCAAAGCCTTACTGTCAAGATTCGTCGTGTAAGGTTTAACCAAGGTAGGGTCCCCGTTTCTATCCTTTGGCGTCATTCGTTTTCGACTTGAAGGTCAGTATTATACCGGGAGTATCTCCGAACTCCGTGATTACAATTTTGAAAATTCAGCCCAGCTCTGACTACGGCTTAATGCACCACGGAGCACAATTCTGGATGTGGCCAGGGCCTTGCCGCGTGTACTGAAATGATTGCTGTCATATTTGCTAATCTCGAAATCAATGCTTAATTTATATAAGAGCCAGGGGATCTTCGGCTTGGATTCCATGGAAGATCAGGATTCGGTGGCAGCACAAAGCTATTCCGACCTATCAGTGCAGTTCTCACGTACTCCTGGGTAAACTTACCTATTCTGCCTGTTTGCCAAACCTTCATACATAAGATACCACGCTGTGAATGAAACCAACAAGCCAGTCACACCGCCGCACTTGAGGAGCACGTTATTAGGAGCGCCCGACTCTTCAGTCCAGAGGTTAGCCACCCCGAGGAAGAGCCAGGTGCAATTAACGAGAAGGCAAAGCGTCAGAGAAAAGACATTCGACTTCATAGAGCACAGAGTTATCGCCACTGAGAAGATGAAGAACCCCTACAGAATATGAGTTTTAGATCTCTGGGAGTAGGTAAGTGCAGCAGCGACATACCATAAGAAATAGTCCATTGGCGTGGTTGTAGTCGGCTAGGCTAGGGTAAGCGTCCCTAACGTTGAAACTGGGGATCATACTAATGGCAAAAGAGATCCAGAAACAGCCATAAGAGCATGCAATAGTGGCGCTGACTGTATTGCCATTTGCGATATCCCTAGTCGAAGCATAAGAATCTACCTGTGAACATGCTGCTTTGAGTAAACAACCACTCACCACATGCCAGAAAGTAATTGAGCAAGCCCTCCATAAGCCAGAGCCGGTCCAATGACAATATTAGGAATAGTCACGCCGTGAACATTGAGGTTGACCAAGGCTGTCAAGAACGTCGCGAAGGCAAACCCAGAGAGACCGAGGGGACCAGCGTCACCAAACTTCTGGCGAAATTCAATATCCTTTTGTCGAGCTGCTTCTTGTTGGGCTGTGGCTACGCCATACGACGTCTTCTCAGGACCATCCTCTTGTGCAGACCAGAACGCTGTCTCTTTGTCTCCACTCGATCGGTCCATTTCTGTTCGGGCGGATGACATTTTGGCTGTTTTGTCAGATAATGAGACTAAGGAATTATCTTGAAGAAATAAAAAGAGATTTAAAGATGAAAGTTAAGGTAAGAAGAAGGGGGATCTCGCCGAAGCTTGTTTCTCTTAGTGGAGTCAGTGGATGCAGTGGGTCTCCGGAGTAAAGAAAAAAATTACGTCTTAGTTTTTGATGTCTAGGCCAATAGAGGGCCAGACCGATGTTCAAAATTAGCTGCAGTCTGCTCACTATTTGTGTTTATGAGCTTAATCGAATTGCCAAGCATATCGCCATCGCCAAGAGCATGCATCTCTTTAGAAAGTCCCCGCCAGAAAGTCGAGAGTCCCGTTATTACAGGTGTCTAGTAGGTAACGCAAACATCAACAGTATAACGTGCGGACAGTTGAAGTTTCAATCTTAACAAAAATAAAGTAGATCTCTTAAGGATTAAGAAAGGCCCTATTATGTATCTCTTTTTCACGCTTATATGGTCTATATTTATGCCTTGGATTGGGCTTCCTTCTATGGTGTAGTTATCTAATTGATTTGGAAGCCGAATAAATGTGAGCTAACTGGTTGAGGAAGTGTAGTCCGTAGTGCCCGGCATAATCCTGCTATAAGCGCCGCAGCCCGCCGCTCGCCGACGCCTTTTCCCAGAGACATCTGTCAAGCACTTTTACATCGTTTGATAGACTTTTGACGCGCTCAAATGGTTTGTGATATTTGTCTCCGTTATCAGGTCCCAGGCTGGCACCACTTGCTGTGTTGCTGATAGATTGTTGCATGGAAATTTAAATAATAGTTAAATTAAGGGTGTCAAATATAGAAATGCCTGTTCAAGATAAAGGGCATAATGCAGACAATAGCTGCCAGTACGGCTAACTCACAATCGGAACGTTGAGAAGTTTCATCTTTAGAGTAGACTTTCTTTCTATATCTATTACTCCCTGGTGACTCTGCTTTCATCCTGAGATGTATCTTCATCAACAAACACCCACTCCTTCTTCTCACACCTGCAATTTCGCCGATGCCAGTTCCACATGACCCTCACCTGGTTATTCATCATGACCGCATCAACCTGCGCTCCAAGCCCCGTCCAAGGTATATACATGTTCATGTCTACCCAACGCGAACTCGGTCCAACAATCTTTCCGCCTTTCCATCCCAGTTTTCCCGCCACGTATTGCTCCCACTCATAAAGCGGCTCCTGAGTAAATGGATACGTACCTCTCGATGCAGCAACCGGATCAGGTTGAAGACCAAAAACATCTTCTTCCCGATGTTTTGGGTCCATTGCAAAGCCAACGGCGGTCTCGAGGTCGGCTTCAACGGCTTCCAGACCATTTAAAGTCCTAGCATCAGACTTGTCCGCGATAGAGGCGAAAGAAATCGGTGCGCTGAGTCCTTTTTTCTGTCCAGTGAGGACAATTAGGACTTTTAAAGACGCGATGTTCTCCAGAGTAGCGCAGCCACCCCAATTCTGGCCTGGGATGGCTATAAAGAATGCCCTGAACAGAGGACGAGTGGTATAAAATGGCGGTGTTTCGGGTTCGAGGGAGTCAAGCCGACGATTGATCATGGAATGAATGTCTGACACATGACTGACGGCAGAATCATCATTGGATGTCGAAGGTTGATCAAAGGGCTTCATTAATATTGCAATATATTCACCATGATCGATATCCGAGAGATATGGTTGAAACCATTGCCGATAGAGATAGTTGTGTAGAACTGGCTCCCATAATCCTCCAATACCACCACCATTCAAGACATAAATGAGAACTGTCTTATTCCTGAACCCCAGTGCTTCGCGCTTGTCAAGGTGCGGGATTTCTCTTATTTTGGGTGAGTTGTTATCTTGACGGTATCTGGCTAATCGGTGGTTTTGTTCCCGCCGCCCGCGGAGATGGTGCAGGATCTCGTCGGGTAAAAGCTCCACTGTCTTGTCCAAAATTGCGTGGTATCCATGTAGGGCTTCATATGGTACTTTGTAATGCTCATCTGATGGTGGTTGTCTTGGTGTCATGTCTTTCAACTTGAGGCTTAAGTGTTGAAGTATGATGGCGGTATTAAGGACGATGGTGAGGATATTTAAGAGGCGGCGACTGACTGTAATTTATGCAATTCAGATTGCCCTGATGACTCATGCTGGTAAAGTGTATCTTGGAAGTACAAAACTTACATTGACGACAGTGACTGGCACCTGTGTTCGCAGCCTGAAGCTTAACCTTACAGACGGCAGTCATTCCCTTACAGAAAAGCAATAATGCTCAAGTGTTCATTTCTCGCTGCAAGTTACAGAGTAGTGCTGCCTTCAGAACTCCGCTGTCTGGCAAAAGACTTCGCCTCCATATAAGAGACTAGGATCCAACTCTGTGGCGTGACGGAGTAGGGTTTCAATTATCTCAACGTGTCCCCTCAAAGGCAATCTTATCTCACTGCAGATCAAAGACACCAAGCCCCAGCACCCCTATCCCACCAGAGGCTTCTATTTAGTAAGAACTAAACTAGTATTAAAATAGAAAGAACTATTTTACTATCTGATCTTTATATAACTTATACTATAGCCTTAAGGAGTAAAGATAAAATCAATTTAGCAAAAGGTTTTCTAAACTTATTACATTTATTTATAACATTCTAAATTTATATTCACTTACCCATGTCATGTTACTACTTAGGATCAAGATCCCAAGTTTTATTTCCTTCCAGGTAGCCAGAGACACTCTTAGGAAAGGCCCTATATCACAGCCAGGCAATGCGGTCTATCAGGTTACAATAACACTCTTATTTTGCAAATCTGCTTATGTAGTATACGCGCAATTAACTCAACGAACGGCATCAATACTTGAGCACCACTGGTCAGAGCAGAAGCACCTCCTCCGCTGGTAGATAGATCCGAGCACATGCCGCAGTCACTCGACGGAGAGCCGGCGATGGTACAATGTAGGTTCCCAGGCGGTGCAATTTCCGCCCCCTCTCACAGGTAAAGCGGGGTATATGGAGTAAAAGCAAGAACAAGACACTTCAACTAGTCCTTATCATCAATTCACATGCCAAAGATTTGTATTAGTATCGATAGCTCAGAACGCCTTTGGCGTATTCGATCCAGTTACTATTCTCTTTTCTGAAGTTAGAGTTTTGACTAGTAATTGTTATGCTGTATCTACAGGCCTAGCTTATTGTTCTAGACTCTATCCCATAAGTTAAGCAGATGATAGTTTGCCAGGCTCCAATTGGTCAGACGGCTTGCGCTATCGATAAATGGCTTATTCTAGACTTTGTACCGCAAATAAATCTGATGAGTTGTTTGGCTATAATTGGTCGGTTAACTTGCGCTATTGATACACGGCTTTGTCTCTCGTAGCTGAAAATCTATAAGCAGCAATGGCACTGCGCCTCACTGCATCGATCGAAAAGATGGCTTTATCTCAAGCAGCTGAACAGCTGCAAGTAGTAAAGGCGTTGCGCATTAACGTCAAGCTTATAGGGATGGCTCGTGATATCTGAGCTCACCACGACAAGCCGCATTTGGCCCAGAATGAGTCACAGACCAAAATGCTTACGAGCTGTTGACTATAAGTACTGAGACCAAATACTATCAGAATCCTATCATTTCAGAATCCTACCATCTGCTCATATCATTATTTATCATCTCAAAAACAATGTCTCAATCCTCAGCCATGCTCGCCATCGAAACAGTCACTCTTGCTCCAAACCAGCGACTTGAGTTGATTGTCGCCGATACCCAGGATCATCATGATCTTGACTGCACCAACCAACCAACCAAAGATTATAAGACCGACATTCTGTATGACGCTCAGTCTGGACAGACAGCTCCACGCCCCGCCGTTGCCTATGTGGGTGGTGACACGGTCCAGTTCACTGTCAGAGTCAGGGTACCCCAAGAAATCCAGAACAGTTCCCTCGAGCTTTCGACAGACAAGACCGGCAATACCTGGTATTCAAGCTATGACCTTGGAACTGACCCGGATCCCGATATTGTCGTATTCAATATGATGATAGTGTACAGGGAGGGTGCGGTCGCATGGAACCCTTATAGCCTTTTAGGCCCGACTCAATTCTACTTGTACCAATATCCAGGGAGTAGTTTGAAACCAGTTCTCTGTCCAGAACAACCAGCCAAGGTCCCTATGGAACTCTACTTATTATCAAATGAGCTTCCGTCGTATTTCGATTCCGGAGTTCCACTTCTACTGCTACAAATGTTCATCGGTGCGGCGACACAGAAAAATATTACGAATGAACAACAGTGGATGGAACTAGTCGTTAAAATATGTCACGGCTCTGCCAAGCCCCTCACCGGAGAGCCAGCAAACACAGAAGACCATTGGCTCAAATACGACACTGTTAACGGCCGTCCCAGCTTCGTAAAGGACAACCCCGAAGATCCTAACCCAATCGAGGAGTTGCACCTGTACTGGAACTACGGTGGCTGCTTTCAGCTATCGGCATGGCTTGATGCTTACAGGAACTTCAAGCAGATAGGAGCTCTGAGTCTTGTTAACTGTTACGATCAAGCAGGTGCCGTAGAACTAGCAGCATCTCTCGGCGTTGACTATAACTGCATCGCTTGGGAGTACCATCAAACCTATGGATATATATCCAAAAAGACCGAGCTTGTTGGTTGGGGGCACTGCAATCATCCCTACTTCGCACAACACCCGGAAAACAAGGTGCTTGGAGAGACGGATGAGGCTCGGAAACCATTTGCGAACCATGCATTTTTGTCATGGAACCCAGCGTTCAACCCACCGGAAGACTTCTATCTCGCCAAAACGGACCCTTCGGCGTATACAGCCGTCAACATGCTGGCACTGGATGCATGTGCAGGCCCACATCTAGGCAATGAGACTCGAGGGACGTGGTTGAGCCCATTATCATACCCACTCGACTATACAGACAACTCGACGTATTGGAAAACTCGCGATGACCAGTACCCAGATAACGCCTCCACGCGACTCGGCGGTTTGACTGACAGACATTTCTGGACTCCCGGTATCACTGGCCTCTCATCTGATAAAGCTCAATGGTCATACGAAGCTCTTCCTGGCGATCCCTTTACAGGAACTGGAATAACGTTCCCAACATCTGCTGATTTCCCAGACTCGACCATGGTGCTCGGGGGCAGTATATCCGATCTGCAGAGTTACTTCACACAAGTCCTGATGCAAGACAAGCTCAGCACTAACGACTGGAAGTCGGTGCCCATCGCTGACGTCCTGATTTCCCCTGCTGGCGTTGTACGCGAGACAAAGCTGTACGACCCCAAACAGCCTGCATTTAACTATGCTTCCATGAAGATATCTGTTCTGCCAAGCCTCTCTGATGCCCTTGCTCTCCAGAAAGCTCGGGCTACTCAAGTCATCATAACAAGCACTATGACTGCGAGTGACTTCACGCCTATTCTAAGCCCTCAGGCTTCCACCAGAAGGATCCATATACTGCAGGCAGACTATACCAGTATACTAGTGTGCCTTAACCTCATGGTTGAAATTAGTGGTTATGTCAGCCAGGAGATAGTGCAAGCACTAACTAACTCAATGGCGCAACAGCTTGAAGATCTTCCAAGTGTGCCAACCAGCCAGTGGAAGCAAATCCTACACTAAAGAGGGACAAATAGTCTAGTTAGGTCTTAATAGAAAAGTGCTATTCTAATATGTAAGGTAATTATAACGCTACTAAGAACTTAAAATGTATTTTTATATATAATAATTATTTAGTTCTAGCTACTATCAGTTAAGGCTATTTTTATAGATAAGGTATCCCTAGTTATGTCTAGAGGTATTCTAGACAGTATAAGACAGTTAGTAAATAATGTAGCATAAGTAGAGGCAGAACAGGCATTACGGAAAGGGGGGGTTGAGTATTAAACTATGTACTCGCAAAGGAAGGAAGTTCGTCTACTGTAGCTAAATTTGTTGTCCACGCTTCGAACACAAGGTCGGTCTTTCCGCGACTGTAAGTCGGGGATGACGAGCAACAGTCACAGACACGATCAGGCAGTACCCGGTAGGGATGCTGGGGAAGGATATAACAAAGCGCTTTGCAAGGCCTTCCTAATATTATAGACGAAGTATGTTCTACGGCTCGCAAGCCAGATTGAGTACGATGGACTGATCTATATTATGAGAACGGACTGACAAATATTATTTTTAACATAGTTTTGAACCCTAGAGGCTTACTCATCTCCAATGAAGATGAATCTAAACTGCTAGTTGAGTTTACGATTTATCTTCTACATGCGCTAAAGTAAGCGGAACTATTGATGCCTCGGGATCTATGATTGAAGCGGAGACTTGGTTGAACTGCTCCAGGTTAGGCTTCAACAGAGTCTTCCTCTATGCTCGAATGAATGGAAGGTGATACATCACCTGGCTAACAGTATCCCCTTTGTAAATATAGTGATTATTGGCTCTGTAAACTTTGTAAAATGCCCCGCATCCTATCTCTATGGCCTTTACTTCCTAAGCCGTAACTGGCAGCAGCCTGATTATTGGATATTTAAGGCTAATCGATTGGTTTCATTGCCACAGAAATGTATTTACCATTATTAGTATTTGAGAAATAGTTCTGGCTATGATTAATAAATATACTAAGCTAAAACATTAATAAGTCTGCGGGTAATAACACTACTGAGTTGTCGTTGTAAAGGGGAAGAGATAAAGAGTATAAGTAAAATCAAAGGCGATACAGGCGTCGTATGCCTTGAAACTTTCAAAACAACAAAAGTTGTTATAACAGCTATAAACGATGACATAAGAACTTCATAAAATGATATATGATTTGGCGGCCAGCCCGTAATGATTTGAGCACCTAGATTGGCGAGTCCTATAACCTAAAGGTCTAAATTAGTGAGATCATCTTGGCTGTTGTTTCATACTTACAGATGCGGTTAATATGTATCTTATAG
Organism: Fusarium mexicanum; assembly: GCA_013396015.1. NCBI lineage: Eukaryota > Fungi > Ascomycota > Sordariomycetes > Hypocreales > Nectriaceae > Fusarium > Fusarium mexicanum. Next base: position 28,183 of record JAAOAM010000257.1, read on the forward strand.
TATCTTCTGTGTATATACGTGACTGGTCTTGGTTTGTCGTGAGTTTCTATATGTTCGATTTAGCCTCAAGTGTAAAAGTATGTCACTATTTCGTGGAGCCTCTCCTACCTTCATTCTAGCATCGAGAATATTAAGATGGTTCTGTATATCGGAAAGTACCCCAAGACTCTTTTGAATCCGTTGTACTGACTCAGGAGCACCAAGGTCTTGATAGAAACTTCCCCATAGAGGGTGGCCCGGCGCTCCATCTGACCAATGGTATAAGTCCTTTAACAGGAAAGTTTCAAATCTCTCTGAGATCCTAAAGTTCGTGCACAAGAAGTTTTTAAGAATATTCGAGAAATACCTTATCCAGTATTGGTTATGTATAAGCAAAAGTTCGTTGGACAGAAGGTTCGTTTTCTCCTCCTGGTCAATAAGGTCAGTGATAGAACGACCGCAGAACCGGGGATTGCTCACAAAAAGCTTGAAATTGGCGTCAAGAGTCAGCTGGATGTGGCGATGATATTCGGTAATTTTCTCCAATTGCATGGCTAGTGCACTGAGAGCATATGCTCGAGGCGACATAGTTCTCTTGATGTCACCTGTATGGTCCCCTAAACTGCTACTCAGGAGTATGGCATCATTCGAGGACTCACTAACGGCCGGCGGTTCGTCGAAGCCCTCACTCAGGCAAGCCGCTGTCCAGTATCGTTCACTTGTGCCAGTCACGATTGTAGACCATGTTGTATGGTATAAGTAGGTTTTTTGTGGCTGGGAAGCTTCTTTTTCACTTCGGCTTTCGCAAATCTTTTGTTGCTGGTAGAGAAAGGAAAGGCTGACGCTGGATCGAAGAGCAGCCCTTCCAGTGACGGATGTCTTGCCGAATGCATCATGACTTGCAATGACTAAAAATGGGAGACTGAATACTATTTGGAAAGTGCTTCCAAACCAAGTCTGTTAAGTCATTAAAATATTAGATTCTAAGCTTCTACCAAGAGATAATCGTTAGTTACTTACATCTTGAGTCAAATTTATCATAGGGCTTGGTGCTTTAGCAACGAGGTTGGAGAAGAGCTCCTGGAATCCTCTCACTGGAAGATACTGTGTAGCTTCATCTCTTTCTCTGACGCTGCTAGGGTCAATGTTCCGGACGTGGCTGTGTCCAAATTAGTCTCCATGCTACTAGAAATGGGTCTTGGTGATACTTACATGCACCGCGGTGTGTGAGTTGTAGTATCGTGACTATTGGGCAACCTCTTTTGAAATCGTGTCAGTCGGCAACTACACTGGGATAAGTCCCTTTCAATCTGCTTCTTACCTTCTCTTTGAGCCAAGCCAGGAACTTACGTCCATCAAGCGCTTTCTTTTTACTAAATATGTGCTCGACCCGTATTTCAGGCTGCGTTATGCCGTCCTCGTTGCAGGATTCCCCGGTTGCCTCAAAAGAAGTGCCATGGCTTCGTGAAGTTTTCGTTTTCTGTTCCCCAGGGGCGGCCTTTGGACATGATGACATGAATACCATAGCTTTTAAGAGCGCACAATCGAGTGTGCTAAACCTAGAAAAGAGCTGTTTATCGCCCTCCAGGGAATTCTGGTTGTAGCCAAATAGATTTCTCCATTCGTCAGGACGGAGCAAGGCCTCGGAACTGTCATTACTAGACGATTGCCCTTCTCTTGGGAAGACTTTGAAGGCGTTTGTCATTGAATCATGAATCATACCCCATTTACCGGATTTAGTGCCTTGAGATGCAATCTGGAGTTGACCTTCCTGGTCTTTGAGTGGGGAGATAATGCCCGGGCTTGTCTCAAATACCCTGCACAGGCTGTCCCAACTTGTGTCGAAGGGGAATCCTAGATTGCTCGACCTCATAGCTGTATCGACATCAAGTCTTGTTTGGCATTTCCCATTCTGGCGAAATCGGTCTTCAAGATCATTCAACACGTCCAAAATAGGAACCATGTACCAGATGCTCTTCTCAGGACACCCAAGCACGATATATCCAGCGAGCAATCCAGTCCGCATATCGAAAACGGCCGAGCCAGAAGTTCCCTTCGGCATAGCATTGCCAGACTTGATGCAATATAATGCTTGGAAGTCTCTTGCGCCCGGAGGTCGCAAGAGTGACGATGCTGGGAATATCACGCCGCCCATGTAACCGAGTGATGCTGTGGCAATGATAATCGGCCGAGGCTCTGTTATGCCTCGCAAGTCGAAGGCTTCAGATATTTGTACTAACTCTGCGCTCTTGGACGTACAGACCTCTGCCTGGAGATCTGCGCGTATAGGAATGAGAAGATAGTCCATTTCCGTGGAGATTTGGCAATTCTCTGATCCAGGTGCAAAACCCAAATACGAGGAGGCGTGATCAATGAGGAATTCTTCAAGTATTGGACGTTCTGAAGGATGGAGATGTGGCGAACAAGCCGGGTGAACTAACTCGTCTATGGGTTCTTTATCGATGGAAGTTGCTTCTGTTATGGCTGCGCCACTTTCGTTTTGTTGGGTAGCAACCTCTGAGGCTGAGTTGCTTGATAAAGATTCGGGAACTTCATCGTCAGAGACTTCTGACGCTGGTGAACCGTCTTCGTCCGCTAAGATGTCCCAATATGCAACATCTTCGTCTACGGAACAACCACTGTCGGTATCATCATCGCTTTCGTCATCCCAGTCGTCCCAGTCATCCGTTATGCTCTCAGTGGCATCACGTGTATTTTTCTCCTGAAAGTCGACAACGTGCGCCACAGTGAGCTGATATGTGCGGCCATCGAGACTGATCAGCGGCCCTGCGGTGGCTGTTTGAAATCGCACCTCTCCTTTTCCAGACACCTGGCGTGCTTGTACTTGACGACACAGATAGCTATCGCCGGTGATAGATGGGGATATGCGAATAGTCTTATATTCGTCTTTGGCAATGTTCTTGCCCTTGTCTCCCTTTCGCATTCCGGGTTCATATTCCAGTTCCTCTTCATCTTGCATAGTCTGCTGAGGTTCGCAAGCTGTCTCTGGAAGAGTTGCTTTGCTGATGACTTTGAATCGGTCGAGGGCTTGACCAGGCTGGAAGATAGGGCAGCTGCTTAGGATATCACGCGTAAGCTTTCGGATTCTGCGATCGGTGCAGGAAACAACGACGAATGTCTTTGCTTCGACCTCCGTGATCCCAACTCGATAAAGACCGATCCAGAGGTTATGGCTAGACTCCGGGATACAGGAATGTCTAAGGAGGTTCCGAATATTGGGCCGATGCGTATTGAAAAGGGCAAGGTCTTCGCCGCGAGCCATCCAGACTTTCTGTTTACCAAAGAACGATTTGGGCTTAGAAAGAATGCTGGAATAGTCCATAGCTTAACATTTAGAGCCGAAATCCTCCTAGAGGGAAATTAGGATGACATCAAGAGCCGAAGATGGTAGTGAATCAAAAGACATATGAGTGAATGGAACCTCTGGTAGATACAACAGAGGACTTTCAAGCATGGCAAGCGGGGACTGACAGAACACTCAGGAATGTGCAACAGAAAACTCAGTAATTGGCTGGTCTCTGCTGACAAACAAGTTTGCGCCCGATTGCAGTGACAATTCATGCCCAAGGCTGTCGGGCATCATTAGGGTGCATGAAAGCACAATATCTCATCCAATAATGTAGTGGTGAGGACGCCACATTGTGATTTGTATAGCCATTGGGCGACAATTACAAAGCCACATATGCATGATGTGTGGCAAGGCATACAGGATTGGCTGTGTAATTTTAATCGCGGCCTCAAATTTAGAAGAACGATCTAGCTGAGGGTACTGTTCATTGTGTTCGCCAAATAGATAAAACAGAATTATTGCTCCCTGTCCATAACTATATCAGCCATGTCCTCAGCATCAACGCTTCTCGGCGCGTTGCCTAATCCCATTCACTTGCTGAATGGTGACAAAGTGTCGAAACTCGACTTCAGGGCATACGATTCCTACGTTCAAAGACAGCAAAAGCTGTTTGGTGAATTGAGTTCGTCGGCAGTCTATCCCCATGATACGTTATCACTTGGAAAGGTTGCAGACCAGATTCAAAGAGATAAACAGCGAGACCAAATCATCTCTTACATATGCACATTATCTGGGAACAGCGACATTGAGGCTTGTCAAGATGCCTTGAATCTTGTCACTCGGCTTATCCTGATGATTGAAGTGGGAAGTCTAGAGAAAGCTTCCGGGTTCATGCATCAAACCGGTCCCGGGCCGCTACCACTATGGGACAAGGATTCTTTACACAGTTTGACTGGAAAGTTGTTCCCCACCTCAAGTCTACAGACCTGCGGTGGAATGGCAATAACACCAGACTTATCTGCATGGAGCCTTGAGAATGTTGCTGGGATCAAGATTGAGTTCACCGATAACCTGGCTGACCATTTACGCTTGACCAACAACAATTCGCAAGTATATATCTTTCACCACGTTTCTTTCCTCGAAACTCAGAGGAATAGGTGAGTATCCCGCCTAAATTTACGTATGGTCTAATTTCGTGAAGTATACACCCCCAAAGTCCCGTTCTCCCCAAAGGGCTAGCGGAAGAGACCCTCAGAACCCTAGCGGTCCTGTTTCCCCAGTCCGACCACTGGGCAGCATTACGCTCTAACCGCAAAAAGCAAGTTTGGCTAGATAGACTCTGCACGCAATCCAGCCGCATGATAGATTCCCAGCTAGCATGGTGCGGGACCCCCAGTGGAGAGAGCAGATATCTCTCCAACTTTTGTTTTTGGAGAGATCGCCTACTAATTCTAAAGGAGGAATTTGATCATTCGACACCGGATTCGTTCTCTCAGTGGTGGTATGACCGACGGAATGGAGTGCAGTGGCATAACTTTTGGGTAGCAATAGTTGTGCTGGGACTTACAGCTGTGTTTGGACTGATACAGTGCATTCTTGCGTCAATCCAAGTTTACAAAGCCTATCATCCCTAGATCACTATTCAAACTATAGCTACTCGATCAGGACCTTAATGTCTCACATCAGGAGGCTTGCCAGAAGTCTAGTCCACCTCAAGCTATGGAATCGTTGTTACTTACCAATAATCAGACTCATCGTCGTGTGTAGCTGCTGATGGTTTTATGTTCTGGTCTTTCACCATGACGATTGTAGAGTGGCTTGATACCACCAATCAACAAACATCAGGTAAGTATCAACCCGCTGGCAGAGAGCTTGGGCGGCTAGGGGGTGCAAGAAGGAAGACTTCTAACATTGAACTGAGGTATGAAAGTACTGAGCCTGAGATCTTCTAATTCTATACTAAACTATACTAAACTAGTTATACTAAATTGCACTAAATTATACTAAATTATAATAAATTTACTCAGAGCTTCTCATCACTTATTATCAAGGTGCTAAGTTTTATTGCATCCCCCGAAGCGGTAAACCCCTGTCGTAAACAATTATTTCCTCTCAGTAGCCTTGGTCCCATAGTCCAGTTTCGAAAAAGTCGTGTGACAGCAACTCGATATTAAACAAATCCAGATCTCCAGGCATAGTAAACAAAGAATCCATACCATGACCAGATGCCATTGAATCTTTTATCTGACCAGAGTCCTGGTCGTCGTGCAAAGGCATGACGAAATGGCTTTTGAGATACATCTCAGAATCTGGATTTTTTTCAGAGGCACCACCAGTCCCTGACCCTGAGTGTGAGGAGCTAATCTGAGGGGACTGAACCATCGGAGTCAACAGTTCCCAAAGCCATGCGGATTGGAAACTGATGTTTGTACCTTCATCTGAGTGCTGTCGGCGGTTTTCGTTGGCCAGTGCCTTCAGCTTCCTCAACGTCTCAAGCTAAACTATGTGTGAGTACTCATCTAAGATCCAAATAACAGGCAACGTACCTTTTGGTTGACGTGAGGCCAAGTTACAGCGACATGGCTGAGAAACGCGTCGCATTTATCTAACTCTTCACGAGCCCGTCGCGAGATCTTGGGATCCGCTGAGAACTGAAAGAACCACGACACAGTCGCAGCTGCAGCTACAAAGTCTACCACCATCGGATCGACTATATCCATTAGATCCATAAACGACTGAAGAATCCGAAACAGGGATCCTGTGTGAAATAGCGCCATGTCAATCCTTTGTTGAAGGAACAGACATGATGGTGGGACATCTCTGGAGGATCTGAGTAAGAACAAGTGGACGAACGGGTGGTTTAGCAGGGCGTGGATGGCATGCCAAATTATTTGGCTAGCCATGAATGGATCCCAGTATTCGCGATGTGAAGATATTTCTGCTGTAGTTCGGCTTGGCAGAAGAGCCTTGGAGAGAAAATAGCTTGAATCAATCAGAGCTTCGTGCTCTATCATCTCGATATTCAGCTTTGTCTGCGTTGAGTCTGGTGACCAAGGCTTTTCAGTGACGCCTCGCCGTAGACTATGTAAGTAAAATCGGAGCTTTCCCCAAATCGACACAAGACGAATGTGAACGCCAATGATACCAGGATCACTGCTCAGTATGGTTCTGGGTTGTGCTTGAGCGCGTTCTGGTGTGGCAGTTTGAGGTGCAAGGGGCTTTGGAGCGCTAATGGGAAATTCGGGAACTCCGGGTCCAAAAGCATCTGGCATCATAGGGACAAAAAGTCGTTCTAGCATGAAAACACTCCAGTGAGCTCGAGATACCGAGTCATCTGTTGAAGAAGCGGTGTTGTCAGACGAGAAGACTCGTAAGGCCTGTAGTCGTGCAGCAGTACCAGTAGTCATCCAGGCCCGTGCGCGTTGTTGATCTAGAATCCCGATGAGCTCTTGAACTTGAGTTAAAGAAACGGTTCGTACTATTTAGATGTTTCAAAGCGATGAGGCAAAGGGACTGTGTGACTTCTGGTGATATATCCCCCTCAGAAGCCAAAACGCTCACGGCCTCTTCCGCTTTTCGAGTGTAGAAGTCTCTTGCAAATGTTCTTTGACCATCGTAGAAAGGATGGGTTGATAGCATCAGAGTGAGAGCCATAAAGCTCCAAAGCAGAAAGTCAGGGCCGTTAATTAGTTGTTCCTCGATCTCATCTAATCTGAATAGTGGCAGAGGTTGGAGGTGAATCTTGGTTTTGTAGACTTTGACAAAGTGTTTGAGGGCCTCTTGGGTTGGTTGAGGTCTGAGGCACGTACTTTATGTTAGCTATGTGTTATAACTACTTTAATTGACAAGTGGTTACCGCTGGAAAGCGCAAAGATACCAACCTTTCAAGTGAGAACTTTCGGTCTTCATGCTCATGCTGAGGGATGTCTTGCGGCGGTAGTAGGGAAACAGGTAGTGTAGATCGGTCATGCGCAGCAGGATGCTCATTGGGTCTCATGGTTTGAGCGAGCTCTTCTATCGTTCGCTTATGTGCCCTTGATCTCTTAGACTTGGCACTGCCTGCGTGTTAACTGAAGGTGATTACTATCTCATGCGCTCAACTCACGATGACTTGGTTTTTGCCCTTGGCAAGTAAGAACACGGCAGCTTCACACGTAGGCAATACGAACATGTAGGTCTTTCACCATCGCATTTCATCTTTCTGCGCCTGCATGGCTCGCAGGCGTGTCGCGTCAGTGGTTCCAGAGTCATGTTTGCTGTGTATTCGCAGGTAGAGGTTGCACGAATTGAGTGGGTACGGAATATGGAAGACAGTGAAATAAAGATGAGTCAGCCGTAGTTGTGGGTACGGAGAATGAGCAGGGGTCCAACAGACCAATCCTATGGTGTTAGGATGGCGGCGGCACATTGATGACTACTTGTAGCCTAACGTGGAAACCCTGAAAACCAACCCATGAGAGTTAAGACTCAAGTCGCATTTGGTCTCCGGACAGTGGGCATGGAAAAAGACAGGGATCGCGACAAAGGCTACAAAGCCACTTATAAGTTATATAAATCGACAAATACTTCCTTACTGCAATGGTTTTCAAGCCTCCCTTCTTATTCATTTCCAATACAAGATCCATCACACTCCGTTTCTCAAAGGTCATTCCTCCATTTCGGTACAGGCAAAATGACACAAACCAAGTACGTTGAGAACAACTGCGTTATAACCGATAGAGGCGGCATCGTTGAGAACATCCACCGCGTCCATGTCGCAGTCACAGACTCTCGCGGCAACATCCTTTACGCTGTTGGCAACCCTGCAAGGGTTACTCTAGCCCGGTCGGCAGCCAAGCCTGCACAAGCTCTCGCCGTGATCGAGACGGGCGGTTTCCAAGATGCAGGCTTTGATGAAATCGACCTTGCCCTCGTGTGTGCGTCGCATAATGCCGAAGCAAGACATGTCGAACGTGCTAGAAGCATGTTGGTCAAGATCAAAGCGCAAGAAAGCGACTACCGCTGCGGTGGACATGCTTCGCTGAACCCTGCTGTCAATCACGACTGGGCGCAGAAGGGTTTGGACGTTACGGGGGGTACCTACAATAACTGCTCTGGTAAACACACTGGAATGATGGCTGGCGCTCTGGCTCTAGGTGCCAGTATAACAGATTACCACAGTCCAGACCATCCGATGCAAGTTCAGGTTAAAAAGGTCGTCGAGGAGCTTTGCCCCGAGCCTAGTCTCGTTCAATGGGCTACTGATGGGTGTAACCTTCCCGCTCCTGCATTTCCCTTGTTCTACTTGGCGCATACCTACGCTGTCTTTGCCGCTGGTGCAGATTCTGCCGAGCAAGAGGCTTCACCGTCCCCGCGTACGAGAAATCTTGCCCGGATCTTCCGTGCGATGTCCAGCTTTCCGGAATTCGTGGCGGGAGAAGGACGTTTCTGCACCGACTTGATGGAGGTGTACAAGGGGCAATTGATCGGTAAAGTTGGTGCTGATGGATGCTATGGAGTTGGTATACGTGAATCTGAGCAGACTCGAAGTGCTGGGGCACGTGGGTCGTTGGGGATCTCTGTCAAGGTTGACGACGGAAACCTTGATATCTTGTACGCTGTGGTGGTTGAAGTATTGGAACAACTCAACATTGGGACGTCAGACACAAGGCAGGCTTTGAGAAAGTGGCACCACTTCGAGAGAAGGAACACGATGGATGTTGTTGTAGGCTCCGTCTCTTTCGACTTCAAGCTACGATCAGCTGCCTAATACAGAGTTCCTTGGAAAATCTACGAGCATGGACGAATGTTTGTCAAGTGTAGGACATGTGAGGCAGGTAGTATTAGGGCACAGCACGCGTGCGGGGCCTCGCAGCCATAAGGTCCGCCTCAGGGCTAAGATTCAATGGAAGCAAATGGGGGTTCTTCATCGTTCAGAGTTTACCTCGAGTAGAACGGTTATGAGACCAAGTAGAGCATACTAAGAAAAGAGGGACGGGGCAAATAAGAATAGAAAATGCAGTTTATTTCTCCATTTAGGGGACATGATGACCTAATACCCATCTAAAATTATAGAAAGGCGGAATAGAGCACCGGTTTTAGACTGGATTACGACGCGGTGCCAGGAGCTCCTTCACATCCCCTGGCACTTTCGGCCGTGGTAGGGAAGGCAGAATTGATAGGTCGTATCTGTCCCTGAGTAATTCGATTGCTGGCTCGTTGCCTTTTCGTCGGTTGGAGTATTCGCGTGTTTTCTGGCCCATCTCTTGGTTATAGACCTCCTGAGTCTCAAATCAGCACGAGAATCATGACCAGAAGAGATAATTAACTGCACCTTTGAAACTGATTTATGCAAAGCTTCGAGTTCAAAAGTAAAACTCCACTCTGCAACTTTCAAAGGGTCACCTTTATCTATAGCAAGTAAAGCGTTTGTGATGCTGTAGTAATCAGTACGGATACATCATTGGTTGCTGGGTAAGAGAGAATGAAAGGAAGGAGAATAGACATACAGGTTCATGATGCATGGCGTGCGGTCGGAGATAGCAACCGTAGCCTGCCAACATGACGCTGTGAAAGTTTGTGTATTCTGCGACAAGGTCTTATAAACAATGTGCATCAGTTGGTTGAGGGTCGGCTTTCGTGTATGCGTCTCTACTATGGGGTTTGCCTCGGGCACAAGCTGCGCGTTGGAGGCCATGTTTATGTTCAAGAGGTAGAAGGTCGTTCAGTTCACCTACTAAAGGCAGCTCTGAGAATAAAATGAAGGCTCTTGGATTACTAGAAAGACATACTGAAGAGTTAAGATGAAAGAAGATAAAGTAAGCGGCCATAAGTCCATTAGGCAGCAGTTGTCGGCTGAGCGCTGGTAACTGGCTGGCCTCTGCTGGCCTGCTGACATTCCCGCACCCAATTAGGTGGGAGTTCATGACCGCGGTTCTTGATCATCGAGTAGGTTACAAATAAATAAGCTTAGCTAATCTCTTGAAATCGGAAGCAGAACTAGAAATACATAGAAGGAAAGTGAACCTTAGGTACTAATAAGCTCTTCTGCTCTTAACCTCCATGACACGGTGCAGATTGATTCACGCGACTCAACTTCCCGGATGAAGTCTTGGTTGGCTCAAGTCAACAGCTACCGGGCAGCAATGACATAGTTCGAAATGAATGAACTGGAGATGTAGGTAGCAGACATATAAATCCATATTCACTACATATACATGGCGATGAAGCTCTTCTACAAAAGCGCCATGATAACTAAAGCAACAGCCATGACGCAGATAGTGAACTCGGACGACAGCTTAATAGTTCCACTATCGTATCCAATGTTGGATGAATCATTCCCAAAGCCCACTGTGCGTAGCCAAACGGGCGTCTCATCCTCAAGACTGAGTGAATCCGAATGGTATGCATCAATAACCCCAGACACGCGAATTTGGATAAAGCCATGCGCACCAGGGCTACCTGTTTGAGGCCCTGACCACTCAGTCGTCGCATTAGGCCACACATATGGACTTGCAGAAAAGACGGCGTCCATAGTCAAGTTCGCTGTCTTGTCATCGAACAAGACACTAATATCGGGCCATCGAAAGTCATCCCAGTCCTCCGCCTGCCAAGATCGGTACTCCTCTATACCAACTCTATAGTCACCGTTTAGCTCGGTGGTGTTGCACACTGGCATGGTGAGGTTTAGACTTGACGAGTACGATTCCGGGATGTTGCGTTGAAGTAGGGCGCTGATGTTGTAAGCTCCTGACTTGGTCTGGGTGGTGGTGAAGTTGAAAATGTCAGGGCCTTTTCCCTTTTGGGGCCGCCAATAACCATCTGGGCTGGGACTGCCTCATGTTAGAAAGGTTGATGTCAAGGAGGTTTGAATGGGAGATGACTAACTGCACAGAATATAGGGGGAATTGCAACCCCCCAGGTTGAGATGAATACGTGAAATCAGCACCAAGAGAGGATACATTGAACCCCGCCGAGGATTTTGGGATGAGCGTCAGCCAGAAGATGACAGAGTTACTTCCAGCGTTCCATTTTCCTTTCTCAAGGATACTCAGAATAGCGTCGTATTTGATAATTTGGGTCGAGTTCTTTAGCTCAGGACATAGATTATCAGTGTAGTTGGGGCCGAAAATGGTCTCGTTCCAGACGTCTCCAAAGATGGGTCTCAATTCGACTTCTGCGGTCGCGTTGTAGTACCTAGCGCGAGATCATTTAGTCTAGTCATCATAATCTATTACCGCATAAAACTCACGATCCGACCCATTGATAAAAGTCGCCAAGGCCTGTGACGTTGCGAGGCCGATAATTAGTCGAGTTGTCATAGTTTTCGTCATCTTTCGCGAGGCATAGCGTCAGCAGACAGAACAGGACTGCATACAGGTGCGCTATTCGATTAAAGCCCAACATTTTTGCTCATATTGTATGTAAAGTACTGAGTGAGCTTGCGATGGATGCAGGAACAATGCGAGTTATATCCGTCATCTCCCCAGTATTGGATGCGCCAAGGTGGTACGGTTCATCTCGCTTAGCCTGTTCTGTGGGCATTCAGCCTGACTTTGATGTATCCAATTGGTGCCAAGCGGACGATAATCCACTTAACGGCCAAGGAGCCGGCTTGGCTGTCAGATGGACAAACCCGACAAGTCAACCATTTCATCTCGTGACGGGAGAAAAGGGGAGGCAAGAAAGCACGGAATTTCGTACTAGGGAATAAACAGACTTGGATAAAATACATAAGCCTTAGACAGTATCTGTTTGACACCTTAGATGTTTCTTGCTCAAGGAACTATTGCAACCATGAGACCTGCTAAACTGACCATCAGCGACTTGGAGCTCGTTTCAAGGCCATTCATTCCCTGGTGAATCAATCATATGGAGAGGCATTGTCATATCAGAAATGTAGTCTGACAAAGAGAGTTCCGTTTGCCCTCCTCAACATAACACAAAACAAGGCGTCATACTCCACGCCCAAACACAGCAACAAACTCAATACAAAGTCAACTCATCATACAACTGCATCCATACACCTTGATAGATACCCAAGTCAACAAGCGACCTTGATGCGCAAGCAGATATCACCTATATAGAAGGAGGATTCGCCCAGGCAAACTTGTTTCATGCTGCCCAACCCTGCACCATCTCATCTCCAGCATCAGTCACTATGGAGTTCAACATCAACCGCGACTTCAGGAGCCTAATGAGAGGCAAGCCCCGCCGACCCGACGCCGATAACTTTGGCAGAGAGAGCAACCGCCCCCAATCCCTTCTTCTAGACAAGGTCATGCAAGGTCGACCCAGGGCATCCAGCTGCAGGCTTCTCCGCCTCCCCGCCGAGATCCTCGCCAAGATCGTTGACTCGCTAGACGACACGACATCGCTGGAATCCCTCGCCGAGGTCAACAGTGACTGCCAGCAACTTGCTTGTTGCTCTTATTTCGCACAAGTAACTTTCGATTACAGCCTCGAAGCAAAACGACTTGCATTCGATCTCGTGGAGGACAAGAAGGCTAGATCCGTTCGCGGTCTTTGCATTCGCAAAGTTATATGGGCACTTGACCCGCAACATGTCGCGAATAATCATCGAGAGCTCTATGAGGCATTCTACGACGAGGAGGTTGAACCAGTCACCGACGAACAAGAGCAGGTTCTCTATGATGAGGCGTGTGCGGAGTATGTCGCGGTGCGAGAAGCTACAGTCGATGCCATCTCATTACTACCCAATCTTGAGACCCTCATCTGGAAAGATGAGTTTTCTCTGGATACGAACTTTTTCGAAAAGATAACACGCTGCTCGGCGCGACATATCGAGCTGGACGGGCCGGCGATTGATGACGCGTGGTCTTTGACGCCACCTCTTACGCCTTCGACTTGGCCACTTAGGTCTCTGAAGCTGGACGTAAGTTTGGCACATGACAAATGGGAAGAGATTAAAGACAAAGGCGTGACGGGAACTCATCCGATGACGAGATTTTTCTCAACTTTGTTTCATCTCTGCTCGCCTACTCTTGAGTCTCTGACGTGGACTTATTCGGGAGAAATCAGAGATGATGACGTCCCTGTTTCGATCGGAGAGACAGCTGTGTCATTTCCTCGCCTGCGATACTTGAAGCTCCAGCTCGTCAAGCTCGACAACGTTGCAATTTCGTCTTTTCTCGCGGCGCCTCTCACGTCTCTTGACTTGGACGAGATGGTACTGGCTAATCCCTCGACCTCTACTTGCGAGCCTTTACGAGATCTTGAGGACGTTGCTGTTTCTTATCCGCCAACAAAAGTTTCAGCTTGTGAGCGCATCGCAGACTTCATCTCGCAGCACACGGGATTGCGCAGACTGTATCTCCAAGAGAACCTGGAAGAGACTAGGTATCTGGATAGTATCATTCTCCCCAGACTCAGCAGCCTTGATTTCGGCAATCTTAAATCTTTATACCTCGCATGGGGAGAAACTCAAATCCCCGACGAGTCCCTCCAAATGATCGCGCGACTTGCTTCTTTAGAACAACTGAGTCTCCGTGCTGGAAGACCTTGCGAATGGAAATATTACTGGGATGTAGATCACGACAAGCTCCGTCAACACCTCAGCCCGCTTCAAAGACTCACCAAGCTGGCATTGGCCCACGACACGTATCCTGTTGACGTGGATAGCCTCCCCACCGGATTCTACTACCATTGTCCCATACCACCCGAGTCTGTGGAGAAAGCCAACGCGAGACCCGAGCTTGATAGGGAATAGATGACTGACGGAGTGGAGGAATACACGACGAGATGGGAGAGGACCCATCGGAACCGTATGCTTGATCAAGCTGAGCAGTACGCTGCCATCTTTCCCAAACTTGCGTGGATGTTTTGTGGGCAGCGGCCGATGGGGTTTGTGAGAGCGTCTGAGGGACAAAACGGGTTTCTAAAGGCAGTACCTTTGACTAAGAAGAGGGATCAGTGTCGTACATACCTAGAGACAATTTTTAGAGCCTCTGACTAGATAGCCAGTGACCTCACAGTAACTATTGATTGATACGAGTAATAAACTTGCTGAACTCTGCGAGACTTTCTCAGGAAGCTCTTGGTAGTGTTGCTATTCTCTGATATTGAATGAGTTCCTCACAAAGTATGACACTGCCTTGTTGAGAATCCCGCTACAAGCCCTGAAATTTGTGGCTACCCTAGAAAGAGCGCGTTTCTCTGTTGATGAATGAATAGCCACAAACAGTTCAGCGATGCCTGCAATCTTATCGATGCAAATAATAATTACAAGGCAATCACAGATTCATTGACATTGAGCCAGTATAATTCTTGTCGCAGAGCATAAAAAGAAACTGTATACTCGCTATAGCAGATTTGTGAATGAACCTGAGTAGAAGTTGGACTGGGCTGAGGTACTGAACATTGAAGATAAGCGATAAGATAAGATAAGATGATCCAATTCTCCATTGGAGCAACTGCTAACAATATTTACAAAAAGAATTGAAGACGCCAATCTCAGTCAGCTCCAAGTCTCAAACTTTTTTGATCAACGTCAAGATACAGTTGGACATTCTTCAATTGAGATTACGAACCGGCATGCTGGGCCACCTAAGTCAACCCCTGCTCATATATGCTGCACTATCTCTCGATAATCTCAGCTATTCGTACTTCTCGGCGCGACATCTCCTGATACAACGTAGCAGAAATACGATATATCAGACCCCGAATCTCCCATCAATCAAACACATGGGGAATTCGAAATCAAGGACCCACGGCATCAAATCTCAAAGAATCCACAGCAACAAGATCCTTCGACAATTCCGACCTATGATTTGCTACCAAAGGATCCAATCGTTAGCGCATGCTCTCCGCCGAGGCTAGGACCCTGCTCTGGACCAGGTAGACGGTTCGAGCAGTTGTACCGAAATCTTGGTACCTGAGCAGTCGATCAGTGGGTTTAGGGATCCATGCTGAAGATTCTGGGCCGCGAGATCTACTGTGAAAAGAGGGGAGGCCTATCTCTACTCCGTAGACTATATATTGTATGTCACTATTCCTCGGAGGTGGACGTTTCCAGTTGGACCGGGGCATTAGTTCCGCGACTATCTAACAGCGTACTAGGTATCTTCCTTAGACTACAAAGATACCCAATGTCAGGTGAGCAAAGTCACATGCTGATCAAGTCCGCCCATCTCCCGACGATTCGCGATGTAACACCAACAGGCCTCACCTATTGCTGATCACCCTCCGGTAACACACGTTCCCGAATATCGGGTCCCAAGATGCACAAAGTGTAAGTCCGGGGCAGTACGGAAGTCAAAGCGCAACAAGGGTCCTCTGCGAGATTTACTTCCTCGGGAGGCGAAAAAAAAGAGAAACTTGCAATGGAGACTAGCGGAGTTTTGCATCTCCCCGGTGGAAACTAATGTACCTAGAGCTTAGTGCAAACTCTGTTGATGGGAAAAAGCCACGAGATGGAATGTCTGCCACGTTTTTGTCTCAAGGGAGAAGGTCGTGAGGCCAGCCCTACAGAAACAGAGTAAAATAGCGGTTTGAATTGAGGATGCCACGTTTTTGTGACAGTGGTTTCGTGGGATGTTATGCATGTTTTGCAGGCTGAGGAAGGGAATTTTATCAGCCACTGCACTAGACTGCCGGGGGTTAGAGTCTATCGACATTGACGAGTCATGAGGGATCCATTCTCATCGCGCCGCAAGATTAGGTAGATTGAGGGCGACTCAACACCAAGAGCGCCACTGTGTGCGATGAATAATGTCTTTTTCTCGGCATCAGCTCTGGTGTCGACAGTATCTGACTCAATGGTGCTGAGTACACGTGGGCATTATCTCCTTAGTTACGATGCTTCTCAGGATGCCGACGAGAGCCAGACTGCTGATGCGGCTGAAAATGTAAAGGCCTGCCATAAAGAACAAACTCAATGCGGCATACATGATCGCATTGAAGAACTCAATCTCTTAATATTATCAACAGCATCAAAATTCAAGTCATACTGTTCATCAACTCTCCCAGCTTTGACTCGCGATGATCTCTACAGACGCCGCAATTCTTCGGATCGTGCCAAGTTCACCGTTCTCACTACCCGGCATCCTCGGCATTTCCTCCGCCGAGATCCAAAACGATACTATGCCTAACAATACTTGTTCCAGTTAGAGCCCCAATCTCACCAAAATCACAGGGGGTGGTGCACTGTTGACTCGTGCTGGGAAAAAACAAGGCAAACAGGTACAATTACTAAACAAATGCTGGGTATCAAGGCGCCAGCGTGTTAGCGTCGTCTCATAAAATCATAGCGCTCAGATACACAACGCCCGTGAGTAAAAACTACATTCTATTCCGAGAATGAATGTAATTTATGTTGTGCTTTGATCCTCTGGAATGCTTGGCTGAATCAAACCGTTGGGCGAACAGACGGTGGGAGATCTACGGCGGGACATCGCGAGCATCTTGATCATAAATGACTGAAAAGAAATACCAAGGCACTAGAAAAAGCCAATCTAAAATAAGGGGGCAACAGAAAAAAGGCCAGTGATCTGCAGCAGCAGTGAGTTGGAGTAAGCTTAGCGGGGTACCCAATGACTCGGTCAATTTTACACCGACAAGGCTTCAGGGGATTGGAGCCCAATGCGATAAACAAGGCGGCCGATTTGCGAACATCTGAGTTTGTGAGCAAGGATTTGGGCCTAAAACTGTGGTGATGTGCTTTTTGACGCTTAGACTGCATAGAGGCGACATTTTTCCATCATCTGGGGTACAGCAATGTCTCACAAATACATTCACAATGCAAAGACACTACGTCTTATTGCTCATGCAAACACTCTTGGCACACTTAGTTTCCATTAAACCTACGAATATGTGTCCTCATGATTTAGGGTTCATCCATGAACTTACTTTCTTAGCTGTTTGTCCATCTTATCTGTCCTCTCAGTCTAGCTCCCAACCTAGTCTCGGGGCGACAGAAATACGAGACACCTTTCCAACCACTCACGACACACTACGATGAAACCAGATTTGCTCATCCTTTTATTCTGTCCCCCGCCGCGTTCGGCATCTAACTAGCTCCTCACGCCGTTACGTCCCAACGCAAGCCACTTCAGCCTCCAATGGTGATCGGCAGTAGAGCTAAAACAGGGGGCTTTTGCGTAGCTAGTCAGATACTACCGAGACTACTGCAGATTCTGCAAGCCTGTTTCTTAAATCCAAGCAAGGAGCCTGTTCACTTTTCTTTTTTCCACATTCCTTTTTCAGCTGTTGCATTATCCGTTTACAGCATCTTTCTTTCTTTCTTTTTCGGTGCAGGCCTGACGTCAAGATGACAGGAAGAGGCTTCCTCGTCCCCGACAACTATGTCGACGACCTTCCCAATGAGACCGACATGAACATCGCCTCCATCGCCTGGGGCTTGTCGCTGGGCATCACGCTCTTTAACATCGCAAAGGCGATTCGACAGACGAGATCGGCGTGGAATCGAAGGAAGAGAGTCACCAGTTACATTGCGTTGGTTTGGGCCGAGATCATCTCGAGTTTTATCTTGGGTGTTATGTGTTGGTTTTATCTTCGGGGTGACATTGAGCCGAGCATGCAGTTTTTCTTCTTCATCAGTAAGACCCCATGATACTGAAGGTTTTTGGAGTACGTACTAACGGTGCTAGTTGTCTGGTGGTCAACACAGGTCCAGTGTCTTATCCAAATCATCATTAACCGAGTTTCGCTGTTGATGGTTGTTCGATCCAACGGTACCAAGCTTAAATGGCTCTGCTTCCTTATCCTGCTGGCTGTCAACATCAGCGTGTTCTGCATCTGGGTCCCCGCTCGATTGCAGATAAGCGAGGGCTATATCCACCTGAACAACATCTGGGATCGATGCGAGAAGGTCATTTTCGGTATTATGGATGCTGCTCTCAACTTCTACTTCATCTATGTCGTCAAGCAGCGACTTGTTGCCAATGGTCTGCATAAGTATACCCGTCTGTATCAGATGAACATATTTTTGTGTGCTATCTCCATCGCTTTGGATGTACTCCTCATCTGCATGATGTCTCTGCCCAACGGCTTTGTGTAAGTCCATCACCAACCAAGAGTGTTTACCTATACTGACTTCCTCCAGTTACATTCAGTTTCATCCCCTCGTCTACCTTCTCAAGCTTCACATTGAGATGAACATGGCCGATCTGATTGGCAAGGTCGTTCGCGCCGGTAATAACGACCAACGCGGCGGCCACGACTACTCCTCACGATCACGAACGACCGGAACATCGCGACCTCACGGCACACGATTCGGTCAGACTCTTGCCAGCGCTCATCACCGAACACACATTGAGCTTGGTGAGGAGGATGAGTATGAGCTCAAGGAGCGTGAGAAGATTGAGGGTATTAAGAAGACCGTCGTCACGCAGATTGTGCATCAGAATCAACAGCAGGATGATGATAGTGAGTCTACTGCTGAGGAGCATAACGATCGTGCTGTTAGCGAGGCCAGCTCGACTAAGCATTTGCATCAGCGGAATTACAGCGGTGTTTAGACAAGGCATATTAGGTAGAGGAATGATACACGCGAGGGATATACCCAATAGAATATTTATATAGATTTTTTTAATGTTAATGACAGGCTAAAGGCTTATTGATCTTCACGTCTGTTCACTGTTGTTGTCTCTTAATGCCTTGGCATGATGCAATTGATGAGCAATTGTACTGTTCACACCTTTTGAGCCGTGACTTTTGATGAAGATAACGGAATCACTTGGTGGAGGTGGCCTCGCGGATCACTCCGACCCCGCCGAGGTAACCGTAGCACCCGAAAGCTTCGCCGAACGATTCAAGCCACATTCATCCCAACAATCAATAAATCAAGCTAATCTAGTCAGGACGTTGCAGGATTCTAGGCAACCAGACTCAAAACCCTCTAAATAAAACAGGGTCTACCCTCCATCATGACTCTCGCCGCGCGTCCCGTGATTTTAGCACTATACTAAAGATCTAAGCTACTTTCTCCCCGGTCCAATCGTGCCAGTAGCGCAAAGCCTCATTGAGCTTAAGTGCTTATTGGCCGGGTTACGATGTACGCTGAATACGCTTGGATACGCTGCTTACATACGCCGGCGTGTGTGATTGGTCAGTTGGGATTATTTGTCAATTGAGATGAGTGTTGAGGCCGTAAAAGAAGGTATCGCCAACTGAGGCTATGCTGGAGGCATTGTCGCATACGCAGATTTGCGCAAGATTACACATTGCATTACATGTAGAAGCGATGTAGAGGACAAGATGTTGCTGCATAAAGGCTTAGGATTGAATCATCTTCAATCGACAATCTCTACATCTCACCACTCGCTCTCAAGCCACTGCGACTCAAACCATCTCATCCTTGACTACTACAGAACAACAAGTAAATCCTGTCAATCCGACCAAAGCAATTACCAATCAACAGAATGGGCCTTTTCAAGACAGCCGATCTTCGTGAGGAATGCGAAAAGAGCGCTCGCATACTCAAGAGCTTCGTTGGTTTGTTTCCCTCGCCTCATCAATAACTCCTCACCTAACAGCCGCCAGATAAGAATAAAATCCCGTCCAACGTCATCAGCAACGCCAAAGGCCTCGCAATCTTCACTGGCTTCCGCGCAGGAATGTACTTCGCCGGCGCAGGCGGCTCAGGTGTTGTAATCGCCCGTCTCCCCGACGGATCATGGTCTTCACCCTCTGCCTTCTCCGTCCGCAGCGGGAGTGTCGGTCTTGTCTACGGCATAGACGTCTACGACTGTATCTGTGTCCTCAACACCCAAGACGCAGTCGATGCTTACAAGAAATCTGAAGTCAATCTTGGAGGTGCCGTCGCTCTTGCAGCTGGACCGCTTGGGGGGAACGTGAACATGGGAGACATCAAGCCTGTGTGGACGTATACTAAATCCCGTGGTATTTATGGTGGTTTGACTGTGGATGGGACGGTAATCAAGGAGAAGAGAGATGTCAATACGGAGTTTTATGGAGCGGACGTATCGTCCGCGCAGATTCTGGAGGGCAAGGTTAATGGGGATTGGTCACCGAGAATTGTTGAATTGATGGAGGTTGTTAAGACGGCGGAGGGGAAGAGTGCTGATAAGAGTGTTTTGCAGGGGATTAGCACTGAGCCTACTCCCGGTGACTTGACAGAGTAGATGACGGGGAATGCTCCGGTGATGTTCGGATCGGATCTTCTTGAAATAGACGTGGAGAATTGTTTACCTTGCAAATAGACATGGATTGATTACTTGAAACATCTCTTTATATGTATAATGGACTGTGCAGTACGATATCTGACTGCTATCTCAAGGCATGGTCAGGAATATCAACCTCTTTACCGTGGAGCCTACCCCTGTGACCTAAAATATCTCTGTATGCTCTTGGCGAAGAGTGGTGTAGTGGTATCTTCCTGTAACCTATGAGAATTCTGAAGTCCGAACCTAAAACCCTAAAATCTCTTCCCTGCACCACTCTTCGTTTTTGCAGTTCGCGTATTCGAACTCAGGGTGAACCAGCTGACTAAACTTTTACTCCGACAGACTGTTCATCATCATATAGCAGATACCCTAAGGTGACAGCCAAATTCGACTTCCATGTCTCACTGTCCTCCTGCACATAATTACACCCGCCGAGGTTGATTAGGCATAAGCATGCATCCGTGTGAGGAAAGATGGAGAAACAGATGATAAACAAGAATTGAAGAGGTGAAATTATACGAATTTCCAATAATTTGCTTGTAAATGTCCTTTTGTTTTAATAGCAATGACTCGATTGTCCTATATTGGATGGCTGAACATTCAGACAGTAAACATAATTGGTGAAAATAAGCTGCTATGTTGCCCCCATGAACTCTTCAGATTGTTAAGATACAGATATGATGAGGCGTTGATCCGCTTGCTGGACCTTCTCTTTCAGGAGTCTCATAGCCATGGATTTATCTTTCAGGAGTTCCATGAAACCCCAGATCCGACTCTTCCTCTTGGGTCTTGTATGACGCCCATGATGTTGACCTCCACATATATTCTGACACCTACCCTTTCCATCATTTCGTTTCAAAGATAACCGTGTTCGCTCAAGGCAAGATAAGTATAGCCCGAAGTCCCCATCTTCGTCAATTGCAAAAACTCCGCCCAAATCCCGATACGGTAACCCTTCTGGTCGTAATGATTGAATTGCCCCAGTCCTAGCCATATGGCGGTATCGAATCCCAAGGTCGAATATATGAGGACGAGTAGGGAGACGGCTTAAGAAGAAACGTGACCTACTAGTCCTCCATTCCCAGTATCTAATCGTCTTGCGTAAGGTCCATGACGTTCATCCAATCTTCAGACACCGGCTCAAAAAGTTCCGTCAAAAAATCATTGTGTGGCTCGATATCTAGCCAATTGTCTCCATCGCTTGAGAACGGCAAGTCTCTTGTAGTGAAATCGGGATATGGTATTTCAGCCTGTTGATCCTGTGATCCAGAGGGCATAGAAAGACCGCATATTCTCTTGACTGAGCCGAAGCCTTCAGAAAGAGCACATCCAATTCCTGAATTAGAAGATGACAATGTAGTATCATGAGGAGCAGTATTGGTCTGAATACTAGGAGACGGACCGTGAGTAGGCCCTAGTCTTGTATCAACTGCGGGTTCCTCCAAGGTGCCTTGGACCTTGTTAGAGCGCTCATTTGAGTTCCCTTCCAGAGCCTTTTGTTTGAATCGAGCCTCTACTCGAGCCAGGAGTTCCAATACTACTTGGTGTAGCTGATCAGGGCAATCCTCTGGTATATCCCTAGTTTTCTGCACATTGGAAATGATATGCTGTCTCTCTTCTGTCCAGATACCCCTTATTATTCCTGTAATCTCTTTGGAAACGCCTTCTTGATAGGGATTCGGGCCATCATCGATATCTCCGAACAAGATCTTCCATATCTTGGACCATTGATCTCTCGGTGACAAACTTCTCTCGAAACGGACCTTGAGGGCATCTTGCGTAGTGAGTGAGACGCCGCCAGTGTTTTCCGAGAGGTCCATTGAGCAATCCTGTTGCAGAACATGTTCTTGGAGGGGCTTTAGCGCTGAGAATCCCTTAAAACACCTCGGACAAAAGTAATTCGCCATATGGCGCCTCTGTAGGTGCTGCTTGACATCCGATATGCGAGGCATCTTGAGGCTAATACAGTCAAAATACCGTTCTGGGTGCCTCCTGTAAAAGGGGCAGGCAAATGACTCGACGCATTTGTTGACGTTGTTGCTTCCTTCATCCTGACCACAGTCGCCATCGGCTTCAGCTATCCTTTCCGATGCTCGAGTAGCGCGACTCTTCTTCTGAGGTACTCTGTTATCCCCAGCAGGCCTTTTGGAAGGATTTGATGCATTCTTCTTATCTGAAGGAGGCGAGTCTTGCTTCATCAGACCTTCAAATGATTGCACCCGACCTTCGGTAGGTGGGAATGGAGAAGGATTTGTTTGTGCATCAAAAAACTTGTCCAGGTTCGGCATGTCGGAGAACGCTTGAAGCCGCAGGGAAAGCATACTGTCCACCGAAGAGACCCGATGTATATTGCCACAATGCACCTGAGAGCCCAGAAGTTCGAAATTGTAAAGATCTGTCTTATCCGCCCAGGAAGACTCTTCATGACATGGAGCAACCATTAGCCTTCTTGTATTGCAAGGGGTACATCGATATGTCTTACTTGATAATTTTGGCTCTAATACCGTTCCAGACATAGGTTCTTGGACTTGCGAGCTCCATGCCGATGGCATCGTCGATCGCCTTCGGGGCTGTCGATATACCGACAAGGAAGCCGCCGAATGCCCATTCCAGCTTGAGCTTTTATTCTTAACCGGCGGAGGAGGCCCATTGCCAACATCAAAATGCCCATTAGAGAATATATTTGGCACAGTAGGCTCAAAATTTCCAGCTTTGCGGTCAACATTCATTTGCTGATCCCTAATAGATTAACTGCGCCCTAGTATGTGTGCGATCAAAAAGCTTGAGTATCGCAATACCTCAGCCTTGATAGAAGCTGTGATGTTTGTAAAGATCAATGAAACTGGAAGTTGAAAACGAGGCAGCAGGATGGGGGTTAAAAACGAATAATCAACGTCACAAGACAGGCGAGGGGGCTCGGCTAGGCCCTAGTTTCATATACACACGGAGGGGGTTACGACAGCAGATAAAACGCAGTGTGCAGGTAGCCGAGACCTGGCTCTTTGCAGGGCCCAAAACTTGTAGGCAAACGTATGATAAGGGCTACTCGGTAACCTTGTTGACCTTGTTGGGTACTCCTTAACAGTTGTTAGTCCTACAAGACTAAATCAAGGAGATGAGTCAAGCAGATATGGCTGCGGCGTAGAGTCCAATTTGTCCAACAATGAAAATATGACAACGCAAACCCGACTTCTTGTTACTTTGGAACATCAATAATTAACTTTAAATATCTACTGCGATAAAATACACTGTAAAACAGGGGACAAATGACAACTTCCAAAGCATACAACCCCCAATGTCCCTAAATATTTGCCCTAAGTTTTGACTTAGCTGGCTTCTGTTTGGATGGTGTAGGACTTTGTGGCTGTGCTGTCCTGCGGCCCGTCTGCAGTCTGCCCTGAAGGTCAAGACCTGGGGCCAACAGCCAATCTTGCGTACGGTCATTGTATGGGTAACTCGTGTGCAATTGGTTTGCAAGGTTGCACGTACAATAACCTCAGCATACAGTCTTTCAATTGCAGACAATGACCCAAACCTCTTTGAAGTGTCAATTGAAACGGACATTGTGATATAGGTGACGGTGTACATAAATACCTAGTTGTGTTAGGTACTCGGTTACGTGACCTTGAAAGCGAAATATATAATGGCTTGACGCTTCATCTTCCACTACTGCGTCCATGCCATCTCCACAATTGTGGTTAACCACAGTACTGTTCACGACCGTGGAATCGTAGTTCGCACAATTTAGCAAAGCCGATAAACAGCACAGCCATACTGGAGTTGACTGAACTGCGCCATTGCGAACCAACGCAGACGCCCAGAGGTTTGACTGAAATGTAGACTGTAAGTGGCGGCCTACAGAGCTTCTGGTTGGTCTACGACTCCACCACCATTAGGGAAACTCGGCGAATGAGGTTGATAGGGATGGGGCTAAGCAGCTCCAGGGTGTCTCCAGCTTCCCACAAATGCGTAGGCCTTTCCCACAAATGTGTAGAAGGCCTACGCATTTGTGTAGGAGAAACGCCTAACGGGATGGTCCCTCTGAAGTCCAACCATGGATCTCATCTTCTCGCCGTCGCTTCAATGCTGATGCCCGGCATTTGTTTGTGAGGTTATTTCTGAAGGTATCAACACGTGCAGCACAATAGCATTTCTTCTCTTTGCAAACCTCAGGAATCTTCAAAATAATAGTAATCAGCTTAATTATCGCTTTCGCATCAAGTCAGGGGAATGTCTGTAATAAACTGCCTAGTGGCTCCCACACCACCCGCGCAGGCGAGCTGTGTCCTGCAGGGCCTGATTTATTGTGCAAACTACCAAGCAGCCTTGTCGCAACTACTCAATTGTGTAGGGGGTAAACAATTGCCTTGTTTAAGTACTCGAAACCGCCTTGCGTCTTAAGATGCTTTCCTTCTAGAGCTCCGGGAGCCATTCGGTTCGTTTTGTTAACAAACCTTTTGGCCCCATCCAGTCAACATACGCATTTTATCCTTTCTTTATCTTGAGTTTCACACACACAAAGCATATTGAACTCTCAAGTCACTTTCATTCTACTTGAAACCAATCGCTCATTGTATCATGGATAACACATTTTATGCAAAGTTCCGCCGCCACAAACCCGCCCGGCGGGAGCCCCTTGCATCACCGACCTCGCACAAAAGGTTACTCAAACGGCTATTGCATCCCTTCAATCAAAAGTCCCCGCATGACTCGGAGACTCCTCGAACATCCAAAAGAAGCTCCTCAACGCCATCGGACAGCAGCGACAGCTCTGGTGATGGTGTACTGGTTTGCAGCGACACCGGCTACCGGGATCACCAACTGGTGAAAGTCGACTCTGAACCAGCTATTCTGAGGTTCCTGGACAGAATTGCACAGAGACTCAAATTGGAGTTGGACCTAGATGGCAATGATGGTCAGAAAACCCATGGTTCTAACCAGAAACGCCCTGCAGACAATCCCGATCAAGGAAGCTGTCAAGAGAAGAAACAGAAACAAGGTCAAGGATCCCGAAATAGGGGAGGCGGAGGCGGAGGCGGGAAGAAAAACGGCGGGGGAAATGGTGGAAAGCAACCACCGGACGGCCACAGGTACCCTGTCCCGCCCCCGCACAGTGGTCCCCAGAAAAAGCCCCCCTTTGCATGTCCCTTCCACAAGTTCGATCCGGTCCGCTACGAGTGCTGTAGTAGTGTTCGGCCGAAACGCCCCTGCGATGTCTCCCTACACCTTAAGCGGTGCCATTTGCTGGGGGAAGTCAAGCAGAAGACTGCCAACGCCGAACACGCGGACAACGCTGATCCTGCAGACAACGTTGAACTCGTAGGCAATGCTGAAGCTGAGGAAGAAGTTGCTTTCTACTGCTCAAAATGCCGAGTGGAATTTTTTGGCATTACCGCTGAGGCCAAGCTCCGACAGCATTTGCCATGTCAAACTCCTCAGCCAGCGACGATTGAACAGACCGGGATGCTGCTGCCTGCAGAGTTTGGTCAACTTATTGCTGCGCGAAACAAGGCGTCTGGCGACATTCCCAAGTGGCACGCCATGTGGAAGTTTTGCTTACCAAACGAACCTGTCCCGGAATCACCGTATTTTCCTGTTCCTGGTCAAGAAGCGGTGGTTGAGACATTGACTGTTCTGCCAGAGGTTGAAGTTGAGACACTTGCTCCTCGCTCGCAGGGCGGAGAGATCATTCGCCGAGCTATCAATGGTTGTCTTTCTCACTACTTTTTCACTAAAGATGAGATCGATACTATTGTCAACCAGGTCTTGAATGGACTTTATTCTAGGGCCGAACCACAGACAGGCACAGATCCCCGTTTGGAGGTCCAACAGAGGCAGATGCCCCAACGGCAAATATTCCAGCAGCAGATATCACAACAGGCATTCAATGGTGCTGCCACTTCCACTGTCTTTGACCCCTCTACCTGTCCCGCCGCTCCAAAAGCCTATCCACCATCGCATCAACTATACCAGAATCCTTCTGGCCCCACTCCTCGAGTCGTTCCCCAAACGAACGCTCAGACACAGAAGTCTTACTATGGTACTCCTTTCGTTGGTACTACATCCTTCGCTCTGCCGCCTCAGTATAGCCCTCTCATGTCACCTCCGGCGGCGGATATTGGAACAGGCCCTCATGTGCCTTTTCGCTCGGCGCCTGGACCTGTAGCATCGGAGATCTCGCTAGCATCTCAAGCCATAAACAGCCCTTCCCTTTATGACGTCAATAACGGCGGCTTCGATGGCACTGGGTTCCCTGCGCCCAAACAAAGTCGTGCTGATGTGTCTGGCTTCCCTTCTCTTCAAGACAATGGTTTCCTGATGAGCAATGGCTTGAACGATGACGGTTTTCCATGGTGGAGCAATAGTGGTTATCAAGACCCCAATCGGAGATATGGTTTATGACCCAGTCATGTAATGGTTTAATGATTAATTGGCAACCCATAGCTGATGCCTCATGAGTTGATGGTCGTATGGTCGCATGGGAAAATGATATTGGGGAGTTTCAATGGGTAGAACGGTCTGCTTTTACTTTAGAGTTCCAGCGTGGGATAGATTTGTGTTTGAAGTTTAGATTTAACTTTTTTCTTAGTTCTCATGAGAATACACGTCTCATTAACTAAAACTACTATTGTGATTGGAAGTGCCTTTCAGCTTTGCATCTCCATGATGAGTGCCGCCACTGGTCAGTCGGTTTACTTCCTTCGACCATTGGTGCCTTTGGACCCATATGGTCCTTCCTCTTCAATTAGATAAATTGAAGCTATTCCCAACTTCCCTTTCGGGGCCTTAGGCGACGGATTGAGTTACCCTCCCCTGGAGGCTAGATAGTTGCTTTGCCGCTGCCTTTGGTGATAGCGCTTTCAGCAAGACGGTCTTGTATAAGCTCATTTCAACTCAATAGTGAGATGTCAGTAAGTTACTTGAGCTGCTCGGTTGATTCAAATCCGAGATCGCAAGAGACTGGGAAGGTGGCAAACAACACTAGAAGAATATCCTGTTGACGAGTGTTGAGAGTCCACGATGCATGGTGGATTCCAAGTAGGCATGCCAATATATTTCAGGCTTGCCGCGAAACAAATAGCCTAATATCAGCCTCCTTGATACAGCTCTATATGTCGACGTACTCTTCATTCTGGCAGACAAGATCATCGATCCCTTGTACCATCTCACCCAGTAAATCCTCGAGTGCTAGCTCATACAAAACACGCTGAACACTCTCGCCCTGGTCATCTGTTAACTCCTCGTGCTCAAGACAATCAGAGACACATTGTGAACCATATAACTCCCAGAAATCCCGCATCATGGAGATACTCAATCCCAAGCCTCGATCCAGATACGGAGAGGGTGGGTTCTTTGATCCAGGAAAAATGATAGACCAAATACGATACCAACATCTCCTTTCACCGAAGTGCCAAGAGGCTCCTCGGATTATCTTTGACTTCTGGCTCTCATCGAGACCATATAAGGGACCTATATCGCGCTTCTGGCACCTTTCGCTTAATACGTGGTTATCACGTTGGATCAGCGTGTCGAATGTCTCGTAGCAGATTAAGCAGTGAATTGGGCGTGAATGGTATCGAAAAAGGTGTTCTTTTAGATCCTCAATAGATTGTAGATCATCATTGAGCAGACACTTTTGATATGCATCTGGCGCGTAGATCTGAAAGGGGCAGGCAAGATGAAAGAATGATTTTGTGCGAGCGGGTTGAGAAACCACTACCAGCTCCTCATCGCTGATGTCATCTTCATCTTCTGTTTGTGTATAAATTGACCGCCCAGATGATGATTTGCACCTTTTTCGAGGGGGCCGTCTGTCCTCCCGCGGTGCAATATATTTTGTTCCTGCTCTCCACTCCTTCAAGAGCTCGAGTGCCTGTGTCTTGATCTTGTGTCTCTGATTTCCAAGTACATCAGTCAGGAACTGGCTCTGTTCCCATCGATCGATGCTTTCGCCTTCAGACTGATCGCTTGAGGATGGTGTTTCATATTTGGCCCCATATTTTGGGGATAGGGGTATGACACAGCCGTGTAGTGGTGCATTGGGTTGACTGCCGACATAAGATCGGCATTGGTCAGCCCTGGTCCGTTTGACTCCTCTGGTGGCTCCAGAGGGGGTTGAGTGGCGACTATGGTGCCGAGAATTCAAGGTTTCAGGTAATTTGCTGACGTTTGACTGTGCCTTCGCATTGTTGCTCTCGTTTTGAGAGGAGGGCTTTGGATGCCGAATTGGCATTGATAAAGGGCAACAACTGCAAAGGAACATTTTAGAGAAGGCTTTAAGCCGCTTTACAAAAATAGAAAGATTTGACATATTCATGGTCGAAGCATGAACTAATCAATTCTCCAACTGGATTTATAACTGAATAGATATTTCCTAGCAAGCCTCGTTTCGGAACAAGGACACAGCACAGCTGTGTGCGTACTAGGCTACACAGGGTAGCACGACCAAAGAGGATTGATTGGCATGGGACTAAGCGGGAAAGACACCCACCTTTTTAACCAATAGCCAATAAGAAGCATTCCCTTTCCACAGTTGTGGAAGTAAATCAATGATAGGTGCTCCTAATTAATTAATAGCGAGGTTGAACGCATGTTTACAGGGGGTTTGAAACAGGTTCTCGCTAACAATGGGACCAAAGCGAACTTGGCAAAGCAGGCTGCGCAATAGTAAGCGTACACCGGTCTAGCCGATGTGCACCTGGCTTTATTAGTGGTCATGGTGAATGCCACAACTGCAAAGCTGAACTGACGTCTAATCACCTGGTCAACAAAAGGACAGACGTGTTTTGCGCAGATGATTCAAATATGCCATATTTTGCCAAATCACCAGCGAGAGAATGCACCACGTTGCCAAGCATTTGAGCACGGTGTAGCTTGAAATTGCGAGTTGTAATTGTTATTCACATGCCTGCCGGGAGATATCGATGCGGGAATGACGCATATGGATTCCGGGATGCGCCATTTCATGATAAGCAGAGAAACCTAAAGGGGCATGATAGTATTGATTGGCTACCTTGATGTCTTTCACTACCTATTGAAAACTGTAAAAGAATAAGCTATCGCAACCTGTTTTGTGACTAAACGCAGCTACGCAGTGCTGGGACCGTACAATCCTATTTCTTACTTAATTGGCCGTTACTGGAGCCTAATTAGTGCCTAAACTCCAGCAAGCTTTAATCCTAATAGTGTACATTAGTATAGAATTTAGGAGAACAGATACTGGTATTGCTTAGTTAATAATATAAAGGAATAATATTTACTTTATATACTTTATATATAAGTTATAGTAGTTTTTTAGCTTTAAAAATTAAAACTATATAAAGATACTTAAGAATTATTAAGGCTATTAAATATTATAATTAAAAATATTTCTTTTTTAGTAAATTATTATTATCTTAACTTAATATTATTTAATAAAAAAACTTATACTTATTTAAAATAAAATTAAAAACTCTTATTAATAATTATTTAATTATAAATAGTAGAGGTTTTTTTAAATAATATAGTTATAAAAAAAGTTTTTATATTAAGATAATTAAATTTTATTATTATTATAAAGTATAATTTTTATAATATAAATTAATAAGCTTATTTTAAATAGCTATATTAATTATTAATATATTATTTAAGCTTTTTTTAATAAAACTATTATTTTAAGTAAATAAACCTTATAATATGCTTTATATAAGTAGTATTATGGTAGGAATCAGCTTTAAACTAGCTGAATAACGTTTGCAACATGTAAATCAATGTATTAATAGAACCATAAGAC
>JAAOAM010000258.1:0-70080 GCA_013396015.1 Fusarium mexicanum
GATTTCTGTATTAATTTGTTTTGGGATATCCAAGAGTTGATATCCTTTGCCGAATGTGGGAGGGATATGAAATGCTGCGAATGTGCTTGGAATGACTCAAGATACTTCTGGTACATAGGAGCAATTTCAACGGACTGGTCAACAAAGACGGCGTTGGCTAGTGATATGAGGTCCTGTCGAGCCAGAGGCGTCAGGCTTGTGTATAGAGTTGAGACATGTGCCTCCAAGGATTCAGTAACACCCAGCTTCTGATGGAATTGCGATTGGCGATGAGAGTCTGCTGCCCCAGCTAGCATAGCAAGGGCTATGATGACTGATATTGGCGATAGAACCGTTGCATTGACTTGATTAGCGACCAGCTGTTGTAATAAACTCCACCCTATGTTTCGAGTGGCCTGGGTGATTGAGGGCTGAGAAGCCAGTTCCTCCCTTTCGTGGTACTTCTGCTCCCATGATTGCCGAGTATCCTTGCCCAAATCTGAAGATGGGCCTAACGATTGCCGCGGCTTCCGTCGAATCCGTGAAGCTACAAGTGGTATATTTGTGGATGATGGGGCCGCAGACTTTTCAGCGAGGCGCCTTGAGCGGCGAGGTGTATGCATAGCAAGGTTATAATATTAAACGCTGGTAATAGCAATAGCAATTATAAAATTTGAATTCATTCAAAGAGGCGGTAAGTTGGCTCCATATCACATAGAGGAATTACGCCAGCTAAGTACTTCGTAAGGCCCTGTCTAACAGCTCTTAACTGAGTACTATTTTAACTGCCTAATAGGAAGGCGTAATACTGTACTCCGTATTCAGCCATGCACTCTAAAGCTATTCCTCTATTAGTACTTGCTCTGCAGGGACCTGCAGGCTAACTAACTATTCTAGGTATAATTAAGCGAGGGCTGAGTTTTAGGTGGCGATCAACTTCGTATTGGGGATGACCATCAGCCTATACCTTGACTTGCCGGTAGTTGGGGCGGCTATGTTAAGTAGCTTCTCCGTACTCCGTACGGCATAGCCTATCTGTATATTTGTCTGGTAGCCAACCTCAAAAGATAGGCTATACTGTTTGGAGGAAGGGTTCAAAAGTCCTCGCTCAAAAGACTGAGCGATAAGACCCATAATTGATAAGCGATAAAGGATACAATTGTCTTATCGGTAACCACTATTTTTAATTTCGAAATATGGGGCTTCTCCAGTAAGAGAGAAGCTTACAGCTTGCTTACTTACTATAATTACAGAAGGCTTATAGGGGAGTAGCTCTGTAAGAACCTTATCGCTTTGTATCCTAAAGTACCCTGCAATGATTTAGTACCATTACATAAGCAAACTTGAGCGAGGACTTTTGAACCCTTCCTCCGTAGTCCGTTATAGATACTGCACCTCTGTACCTACTACAAAGGCTGAACCTGTCTGCTCCTACCACCAGTCTCAGCCATTTCTTTTCTGGTTGGACGGAGCTGAAAACGCCGTGCCGCATATGATGTCTCATTTGGCGAAACTGTCACCTGAGCTATGCCGCTCAAATCGTCGTACTTGCATTCAAGCGATATTCTCGAACTCTGTGCTACTAGCAAGTCATGCCATGCTAAGTTCGAACTCGAACTATATCGTGATATACGCTGGACATATTTCCACTCGCAAAAAGCAACTTCGAAGCCGATCCACCAGTTGCTTTCAAACATTCTGCGTCGCCCTCAAATCTCTGGCTCGGTTCAAAACTTCGCTGTCAATGAGACAGGCTTTGGGCCAAAGCCACGTGTCGGGAATGTATTCTCTTCTGCCGAGCTCACACTTCTACGCTCACTGCTCGATGACGCGAGCATCCTAGACATTGACGGGTGGATGGATGAGCTTCGTGAGGGAAGCTTAGAGACTATTATAGCGACGATTTTGTCACAGCTCCGCGAAGTGCGGTCGCTGACTTTAGACCTCTTCCTTCGAAATGACGACGACTGCGCCTATCTCATAGATGAAAAGAGCCGTATCAGTCAGCTATTCGAACATTCGGTGCTTGCGCCTGAAGGGTTGCCTATCAACAGATTTCTGCACTTGAAGGATCTTTCTTGGCCTTCAGAGGCGTTCCCAGGTCCCCATTGCTTTTTGAGAAGATCGGAGCTTCCAACTGTTATGCCGGCAATGTTTCTCCCAGCAACAGAATCCGCGGCATTGAAAGTTGACCAGCCAGGAACAACTCAGCATGACATATTTGACCGGATCCAAGAAGTAGCTCAATCTAGTCGTCTCGAGGTTTTAAAACTACGTCACTCTTCTATTAATGATAGGACCCTAGCTCGGATTCTTGCCTTCACTCCAGCATTAAAGATTCTCGACATTGAGTTCGACCGCGATATGAGTTGTCTCGATGATACTGCAGCACCAGGTTTTCATGGCACCAGTCTGCAAGCTTCCCTGGCAACATGCGTTTCCTCACTTGAGAGTCTTCGCATTCTATGTCATATTAATGATCCGCTGCTGGAAGTTCCATGGTATTCTTTTTTCACCTGCCCTCTTGGTTCCCTGGACGGTTTTGGGCACCTAGTGACTCTAGAAATCAGCCTCACTTTGCTCCTTGGGAGTGACCAGATCTCCTCAGAGAGATTGGCTGAGGCGCTGCCCCAATCGCTTATGCATCTTGGAATCAGAGAGGATGGATACGGGGTGGCTAGTGTCGACACAACGAACGAAGCAATCAGGGACTTTCCGGCTCAGGCCGACCCCATGATGCCCTTTCTCAAAACGGTCAGCGTCTTCCTTGATCCAGAGAGATGGGGAAGGGAACGCATTACGAAGATGCGTGACATCTACGCGCCAACGCGGTTTGACTTTACTGTTCACCATATACAATGGGAGGCTGACGGCGGGGAGTTTGATTGATTTTCAGTCATTCTAATTATCTTACACGGTTATCGGCGCTTTTATTAGTAGCCATACCTCGCCAACGTGGCTTAGCGGAAATACAACATCCCGGAGGGAATTAGCACTTTGGTAGCTAAGACCTTAAAACTTATCTTATATAACTCGTTCAAATAGCCAAGTTACTAGAGAGATCAGCTTTGTATCCGCTCCTTTTGGCCCTCGAGATTGCCCTTGGCATTCCCTACTGGGGCGTCAATGTTATACCTCTCTTTAAGCCAGAACGTATGTCTTAGCCACTTCATGCTTCTCCTTACCTCTATCTTGTGCGTTCTGCGTTCTTGCTACCCATATCACGGGAACCTGGAGGTAGGCAGCCTTGATCTTCTTCCCGTCGCTTCCTCTGTCACTAGGCAGGGCGGTGAAGAATGTCTTGTTATCGACAGCCTGGCAATGTTATCCAGCCTTAGCTATATTGCTAGCGATGGCATCTCTCAACTTATCGTAGGAAGCTAGACGACTTTGCACACAACGATTTTAAGCCGGTTTGGGCTTTTTGGTTGCAGTTCGGCTCGTCGTGATACCGATGAGCTTACTCCTTAGAATTAGCTACTTAATACAAGGATTCTACTTCTCTACTCCGTAGGCATCGCTACTGCTCCCGTCCTCTCTGCTCTCCTCTTCTTGACCCAGACTCCGAGGTCATTCCAGATAGCTTCTTTTTCTTGCATGGATAGGTGAGCCGCTAAGCCGCTGGTACTTGTTGCCACAAATACCTTTGCTCCATCCCAAACTCCTCCGCAATTATCCTGTTCTTGAACACCGGCCTTGCTTCTGCCTAGATTCTCAGTCTCATCCTGCCATCCATATCTAAACTCCTGCTTCGTGGGATCCCGTCCGTACCTCCACCTCCACACAGCTTCCCATATTCCTTTGCCGACAAAGCAAACAGCTTCAGGCTTGTACGTCCTTATCTTGTCCTCAAGTATGGGCGTCCCTTCGGCCATCTCCTGCTTGGAGAGCTCGCTGGTAGTTTTGCTAGGCCTACCGACGAGGTTGGTGTTGCCCATCGCGTAAAGACGAGGTAGGTCGCCATCCTCTTCAGGCAGGCAACGTCGGTCTGTGCAGCCAGACTTGTGTAGTAGCCGCCAGAAGTGGTTGGAGGGATGAGCGTAAGCATGGCCGACGGTGGCAGTCTGAACCCCGGGATTCATGCCGACAAAAACGCAGATGAGATTGGGGACAAGAGTGTCACGGAGTAGGGGAAGGTGGGCATATTTCTTGAGCCCAGCTTGGCTCCTGTGTGGTTGCCGTTCGTGGCGCTTTGAGATCGAGCACGAGATTGAGGCTGGCCGAGCTCGTTTAACTCGACTCGGAATAGAGGCCTCAGAGTCGCTTGAAGTTTTAATGGAGGGTTTGGATACTCTAGTGAGACGGCTCGATCGCCTAGGGACTTCCATTTGTGCAAATCAGGGATGGTGTCGTTGCCTTGGTGAAGCGGTAGAAGGAGATTTTCCGTTAAAGCTTATAAGAGCAACCGAAAAACCCCGACTTGTGGCGATGATGAGAAGGGAAATACGCCGTGAGGAAAATTCCTTGTAGGAGATGAGATGACTTAGGGACTTTGGCGGAAAGACATAGGCACGACAAGACTCTTAACTGCAGGTTGTTTATCTTTAAAAACAACATCGACTGAGCATAATTAGAAGGGCTGTGCTGCCTAGAGTTTCATGTTCCCTGGCTTATTCTAACTACTCGTTTACTTTAGCTTGAAGGGGTTAGTGTTGGATTCATAAACTCCACTTGGCCTGTGGCTCCGCGCACGGAATTAGCTACTGTGTCTTGTTTTAATTTGCAATGCATCATTAGTGTTACTGGAGCAAACCTTGTTAATCCTTTTTACCCGTATTCGCAGCCCAGTAATTAACTCAGGGCCGTGTAAGAGTTACTTGATTACTTTACTATAAGCCTTTTTTTGAATATTTTATTATTTTACTTTTACTAAGCTTTGCTTACTACCGTTCTACCGGACAGTACATCTTTAAACACCCTCGTCTTTAAATCTAGAAGTCCCCCCGATAAATACAGCTAAGATGGTGGGTTTACCCGATTTGCCAGATGAAATCCTCTGCGAGATTTTTGCGCAAATTCCATCACAAAAGGAGGTGAACGCCTTTGTGCAAACAAATCACCATCTGTACAGGCTATTCAACTCCTCCCTTTATCATCGCAACATACAGTATTCAGGCGGCTCGGCTCTAGCTTAGGCAGCTAAGCATGAACAGCTCAGCGTGGTCCAGAGGATCGTGAACATGGGCAAAGACAACAGTAGTGTTAAGGGTCAGATACAGGCAGCATTCCTTCTGGCAGCAGGACATGGCCATTTTGCCATAGTGAAGCTGCTGCTCTGCAACGGCACAGATGCAGACCACCAAACTACACACGGCAATAGCGCCTTACGAGAGGCGGCAGGGAAAGGCCATGAGAAAATAGTGGCGTTACTGCTCGACAGTGGCGCCAACGTCAATACACAAGTACCGTATGCGGGCAGTGTCTTGGAAGGGGCCCTCTCTGCCCGTCAGATAGGGGTAGCGAAACTTCTCATTGCTCGCGGAGCTAAGCCAAGGACGCGAAATGGTGGCTTCAGTGACGCACTTGCCGCTCTCGCGGGAACAGACTAGGAAGATGACGATACAGTAGAGCTAGCAGAGCTGCTGCTTAGCATGGGCGATCTTGCGATGATACCCGAGAACCTTGAAAGAGCTATTATGGCTGCTTCACAAAACGGAAGCAAGAGATTTGTGAAGCTACTGATCGAGGGAGGGGCCAACGTCAATGCAGTTGATGCACGCTATGGCAGTCTTCTTTACGCTGCTTCATTTGAAGGCCATTTACAGGTAGTGCATCTACTACTTGAAAATGGCGCAGATATCAATGCTCAAGGCGGAGACCATGGTAGCCCATTGCAAGCAGCCTCATCTAGGGGCCGCAGACAGCTTGCAGAGCTATTGATCGACCATGGCGCTGATGTCAATGCTGAAGGCGGGCGGCACGGTAGCGCTCTTCAAGCAGCTTGCTCTCTCTTCAGTGGACATGCCAGGGATGATACGACTTTAGTTGAGTTGCTGCTAGGTCGAGGTGCGAGTATCAATGCGCAAGGTGGTGAGCATGGCAGCGCTCTGCAGGCAGCATCGGCTGCTGGCCGTGAACAGGTGGTAGAGTTACTGATAAGTAATGGTGCCAATATTACCGCCAGCAGCGGCAAGTACGGCGATGCTCTTGAATTGGCTTCGAGGCGTGGTCACAAGTCAGTAGTAAAGATGTTACTTGCCAATGGTGCTGGAAATGATGCGCAAATGGTTGGCAAGGCTCTGCAAGTCGCCTTGTCCGCATGTCGTACGGAAATTGCAAAACTGCTTGTAGATCATGGTGCTAGCCTTGATCTGCCAGGCAAGGATTGGGGCGATACACTTGCTTCAATGGCGCATGCTATATCCGAAACTGATGAGATAATACAGCTAGCAAAGCTGGTTCTCAATCTCGGCAACAGCACTATATCACCGCCTCAGGACTTTGTCGAGGCTCTCGCAATAGCTTCGGAAAATGGGGGTGAAAGGATTGCAAAGCTACTGATTGATAAAGGCGCCGATATTAATGCAGACGCTGGGCACTTTGGCAGTTTTCTTCAAGCAGCAGCATGGCATGACCGAAAGGAGATGGTAGAGCTATTCCTTAAAAACGGCGCCAATGTCAATGCCAATTACGGACCTTTTGGCAGTGCTCTCCAGACAGCTTCGAGCAGAGATGGGCTGGACATCGCAAAGGTGCCAACATCCATGCAGAGGGTAGATTTCTGGGTAGTTCTTTTCGGGCTACTGCCTATTATGTAAAGAGGTTAAACCTGAGATACTTACCTTCCTTGATGTGAAGGTACCTTCAGTTTTGGCGTAGTGGTATCTTCTAAATATCAAGGTTATGAGGATATCGTGAAGCTATTACTCCACAAGGAAGTTGATATCAATGCTCAAGGCGGAGTTTAGTAATGCTCTACAGGCAGATTTATATACAGGCTCTGGGCCAACTGTAGAACTACTGATAACCCAAGGTGCTGATGTCTCTGCCTGCTTCGGATGACTGCAGCGCTTTTGAAGCTGCAGAGTCACAAGGTCATGGATCTCATGTCCAGTTTCTGCACGCGAGGGGGCCCATGAAATGCTGTCCCTATTGTCTTGGGTGTTCTTTCGAGTATTACATTTCTTTACGTTCGGTCTAGTCGATCTTTAAGCCCAGCTATTTTATTTACCGCCGTTTAGTTGATCTTCAAAATGCATTTAGTCCCAGGTTTAGCAGTTTGCCGCTTGATTGACTGTATATAATTAGACTTTCATTTAATCTACACAATCGTTATACAAACTAGCTGTATATACACTTCAGCCGTCGGAAAGATTTCTGTCGCTTCCTAAGCCTTTATAGCTAGTGTTTATTTAAAAATGCGAACTGCCTCCAGTAAAGTTCTGTAGTACTAAATTAGTATGGTGTGTGACAACAGAATTAGTATATCGTGCTGACCTGAAACTAGTAGCGGTAGAGTCTCTCCTGTAAGTATATATAGAAGGTCTGTTTAACACTAAGGATCTATTAGTACAATACTTTATCTCTTTAAAAAGAGAGTTACTAACACAGATAACCTATTTATAATTAGTAACTATTATTCTTTAGTTCAATCCAGTAACTTACAGTTCCTACAGCACCCTGCCAGTTACATCCTCGTCCCAGAGTGTCGGCCAAGGTGCAAGTATCACGTCTGATGGGGAATTGGTTTGGGTAAGCATTCTCGCCCAGTGTACCAGAAATAACACCCTTGCTGCCAGTTAGCCACATTCGTTAATGTCAGTGATGCAACGTACGCAGAAGTAGTGAGTATTGGGGTTGCTCGCGCAGGCCTTGCTGTTGAAATCGGCGGGCTTGGACCAACCGCTGTTTGTCCACCAGAAAGCTTGGGCCGATACAGCAGGAAGGCAGACAACAAGAAGTCCGAGGAGTTGCATTTTATCTGTGGAAGAAAGAAGTATCTAAAGGATTTGAGTAATGGATAAGGAGAGGGATGCAGGCTGGGTGGATTGTTTTGTTGGGGCTCTGCTTATATATATCACAAGAGACAATATTGAGCTTTATTGCTGCCATGTTCACCGCCGTTGTAATGAGCAGACCCATTGTCTGAATGGATCCCAAAGCTCGCTAGGCAAGGAACAGAACCACATATAATTATTCAGGGACGCTGTAGCTACCATCTCCTTCCGCTTAATCAGCATCGTAAAAAAGCTTAATAGATTAAATAAACTTTAAATACAAGACTACTGTGATTCTGCGAGGGATTCTGAACATATTACTGAAGTATACTACAACTAGTAAGTCAGCCTCGTTATTATTACTGGTTCCTGTAAGTTTGCAAGCAGTATCTTTCTAGGCAATGCCCTTATCTAGCAATTTCATAATTCACTAAGCAGCTAGGTCATATTGGAGGAATAGAAATGTAGAAAACTTCCACGAGTCAGTCCACATGAGGTTTCTCCACCGTACGTAATTAACCACTCGTTTATTATCCACTTAATCGAGCTCGCTATGCAAGGATTTGCGTGCAAACATCAGCTATCGGCAATGTGTCTGGAGTTCCTAATGCTTTACAGCTGATGTTCATTATACTGCCTTTTTATCCGGGGTTTCTGCCAGCTTGAGACGAGAGTCACGCCACTGAAAATGGTTAGTCTTAGTCCTCTTCTAACGTGGAGAATGAATGTCATTTACCTTGCCGCATGAAATCGGCTCATAGAGGGGAGGGTGCTCCTCATCAATACAGGTCGGTAGAACTTCGCAGACCGCGTCCGGGTTAAACCCGAGGAAGAACGGCATGGCGTAACGAGAGGTCTTTTGCCTGTTATACACCCGATGAACAGTCGACTTGAACCGATCATTCGAGAGTCGCTGCAAAAAGTCGCCAATGTTGATGACAAGGGTTCCCTCGATTGGGCGTGCATCGAGCCACTCATCATCTGCCGAGAGAACCTGCAGGCCGCCAGACATGTCCTGCCAGAGCAGAGTCACGCACTGAATATCGGTATGTGAGCCAATCCCGACATCGACGTCCTCTGTATTGCCGTCAGTGCCGGGGTAATGAATGTGCACTGCGTCGGCGCCGGGAGTGGTGATGATGGAGTCAAAGTAGTCCTCTGGAAGGTCGAGGGCAAGGGCGAATAAGCGGATGAGCTTGCGTGCTAGCATCAGTCGCTTTTGATAGAATTCCGTGAGTACGGGGCGGAAGTTTGTGAGATGGCTCGTTCTGTCCCAGACATAATCTGTGGAGGTGAAGTTGGAGTTGATATCATCAACACAATCATGGGTCTGGTCGATACGAGTATCATACCGCATGGAGAAAGTCTCCTTCTTGTCTGTGATAACGTAAGTAGATATAGGCATGAATCAATGGTTTGCCTACCCCTGGTTTCCTGATTATTGATCTGCGTGCTGCCAACACCGTGATAACCACAGAATTTGCCCGCCTTGTCAAACGAGACCCGATCTTTGTATTCCTGTTCCTGGTTGAAGAAGGCCTTGATCTGTTCAAGAGCTTGCTCAATCAATTCTTGCGGAATGCCGTGATTGCTGACGTAAAAAAATCCCGTGTTCTCAGCCGCGGCTTTGATCTTAGTAGCGATGGCCTTGCGAGCAGTCGCGTCTCCATCGAGCGAGCTGAGGTCGATGACGGGCATTTCATCTAAGGTCGGAGTACGGGGCGCCCCACGGCGTACACGGCGGGAAACAGGTCCGTCTGGCGTCATCAGCTGGACTGTTGTAAACGCCGATACGGGGGCTGTGGTTTCAATTGTGGTAGTAGCCATGATTGTTACTCTTGATCACGAGCAGAGTTGAGTACCGGTGATCAACTTGTTATGATGATAGCGCAGAGTGGGGAAGGCCAATGACAGACAAATAGTGAGAAATTGGTTACTGGTATACCCTCTGCGTTACAGCTAATGCTTAGAGCACTGCAACAAGTAATAGTTCCGGGACTAGCGACTTGATATAAGATAACAGACAAATGTTTGATGTATTTGAGTCGTTGGAGTTGCGCAATAATTGCTCAGCTGTAGGTTAGGCACAAGACGGAGACCGTCGGAGATGGGGAACCCGTAACTGCCGGCGGGGCCATCCGTGGCGGAGTTCCCCGTTTCCCTATCGCTAACAATTACCATTCAAGACCCACAGAGCAGGCGATTGTATTGGCTACACTGGGGCACGCAATCTGATAAACATCGCTATCTTGTGCGGGGACAGATAACAGTGGCACTAGTGTAACTACCCTGACCGGCGACCGTCGGACACTTGGCCTGCGCCAATAGGATGAAGGCTAATACCTCCGACCTTATCAATTGTGCATTTCGATTCTGGGGTTGTTGATTGTGTGTTTGTGGTTGGTCTAAATATAACATGCTGCTTATAAACATCAACCCTGGCCCTCCACTTACAGCTACTCAGAGTCGATCCTACGTACGTTCCTTTTGTTATAACAAAACGTATGAGAAACCATGGCTTCACTCCTCTCCAAAGCCCACGACCGCCTCCTCGTAAAAAAACACTGCGCAGACGGATCAACCGAACCAGCCAACTTTCTCGACAATGACTCCATCCGCCCAACGCCCGTCAAGGACCGCACATGGACATCCATCACATACTCAGCCTTCTGGTTCGCAGCCACTGCAAACGTGAGCAATCTCTACGCCGCGTCTACAGGTCAATCCGCTGGGCTGAGTATGTGGGAGGCTCTTGCATGTTCACTTGGCGGCCAGTTGCTGGCTGGTTGTCTCATGGCGCTGAATGGCCGTGCTGGTGCGCTGTATAGAATTCCCTTCCCTGTGGCGTGCCGAGCGAGTTTTGGGACTTGGGGTGCTTTGTGGCCAACGTTTAATCGGGCTGTTATGTCGATTGTTTGGAATGGTGTGAATTCTGTGCAAGGTGCGCAGTGTCTATAGTAAGTTGACTTAACCAACAGTCGGACCAAGACAATCTTTGGCCGATCACCGTATTATTGGTTTGTAGCTAATTATCTCGCTCTACAGTGTATTTCTTCACGCCATCTTTCCCTCTATCGCCAACATTCCCGACATCATGGGTTCCAAATCTGCCCTCAACTCGGCGCAGATGCTTTGCTTCTTCCTCTACTGGTATTATCCTACTGCCCATACAGTAGTCCCTCTTGATCTAACCGTGTCATGACAGGCTTATCAACTGCGCCTTTCTCTTCGTCCCCGTCCCGCGCATGAGGAAGCTCGTTCACATCAAAGTCGCCGTCTACTTCGCGGCCACCATCGCCTTCGTCGCCTGGACACTATCCCTCTCTGGCAGCGTCCGCAAGACGTTGAGTGAGCCTTCCACCGTCAAAGGCACCGAGAAGTCCTGGTTGATCCTCAAGTTCTTCTTTCTGGGACTCGCCAGTTGCGGTACCTTTATTTCCAATGCATCTGATCTGCAGCGATACGCCTCTAAGCCCACTGATGTCATTGCCGGTCAGGTATTCAGCTTCCCTATGTCTAACTTCTTGGTTGGCGTTTTCGGCAATTTAATCGCAGCTGCTAGCAAGGGCATCTTTGGCGAGGTCATCTGGAACCCACTTACAACGCTGGACATGCTTATGCAGGGTGACCGTCATACATCGGCGAATCGTGCGGGATGCGCATTGATCTCTTTCGCTTATGTTTACTCAACTGTCTTCTCAGCTATTTTCGAGAACTCCATTCCGTAAGCCTGCCCTAATCTTTGTTGTCCCTACTTGTTACTGATTTGTCATTCCTCTAGTGCCGGCAACGACATCGCAGCTCTCATGCCCAAATACATTACAGTTAAGCGTGGTTTCTTCATCTGTGCAGGTATGGCTCCCTCACCTTTCTCATGCGAGTTCGTCGCTAATCACCAACTCCTCCTGTAGTCATCTCGTACGCAATCTGCCCGTGGTACCTGCTCTCATCTGCAGCAGTCTTCATCAACTTCCTCAGCTCGTATCAGATCTTCCTCAGCGCCATCACTGGTATCCTCATCTGCGACTACTACCTTCTTCGACGCGGTGTCTTTGACATACCCATGCTCTACTCTGGCCACAAGGACTCAACCTACCACTTCTTCCACGGCTTCAATCTCAGAGCCTTTGCTGTTTACTTGATTGCGATTGCACCAAACTTCTACGGATTCCTCTACCAAATGGGTGTTAGCGCACCATTGGGCATTCAACGGTTTTACTACGTTGCCTATCCTGTAGGGCTTTTCTTGGCGTTTGGAAGCTTTTGGTTGGTAAACACAATCTTCCCAAGTAAGAATATTCTCAAGACCTCCGGGTGGAAGGAGCCCAAGGACTTTGTAGAGAGTCATGATGGTACCTTTGTCAATGTTGTAATTGACTCGTCTGATGCTGCCTCTGGGGATCAGGAGATGGGCAATGCTCAGAAGTCTGCCATGGAGAAGTATTGAACCAATATTAAGCCTTAATTAAAAAGACGACTTCTTGTTTTCCTAAGTCATGAGTGATCCATCTCATCATCTGAACCGGCATAACGGTGTTAAGACTTGAACGATCTACTACCAAATAATCCTACTGTTAATCTCGCTCGTTTACTTCTGTTGAGGTATACTCCATCCTGTTACTCAAAGCTTCAAAAGGTGGCCACCAAACATCAAGTCCAGGCAACGTCTCGGTCTGTGTATCCATCTCTGGTCGTGCCGCATCGTAAACCCGTTTTCTCATCATGTTCATAGCCCAGATAGAGACTGGTTCCACAACATAAGTATCCTTTCGAAAATTTTGTACTTCCTCCATTAGACGAAACGTCTTGTCAATATCCTCGAGATGGTCTGAAAACTCAACCAGCGTAACGTGCGCATAGGCACCCATGAGAAAGTCGAAAGTGTGGATAATCCTTTTCTGCCTTGTCATTTCCCTGCAGAAGCGTATGATTTGGTGGCTGTGTTCAAGTATGCACTCGATCTGCTGTTCAAATACAGCATTCTCGCTGGCGTTGTTGATGTCTTCTTTGTGTCGTTGCGACAATTCCCATCTGTTGGCTAGTAAGCCAAATGTTGAGAGAGCAAACTGTAACTTTAGACTATCGTCGAGGTTAAGCACTGTGGCTTGTCAGATACGCGCACAAGTCTGAGTAGTTGAGGTATCAACATACGATTTACATTATGAGTATACCATTGTGTGAGGTTGCTTTGAAGTTCATTTGCTGGGACATGCTCCTCGACAATGCCTCGGTATAGTAATATAAAAAGTTCAAGTTCGGCAACAACTTCCTTGTCAAGTTCATTGAAACCTTCTGCATTCTTAACTATGTCGATGTAATGTGCCGCCAGGTCCAGTCGTACAGCGGACAGCTTCCCTACACCGATAGT
The DNA here is from genome assembly GCA_013396015.1 of Fusarium mexicanum. Taxonomy (NCBI): domain Eukaryota; kingdom Fungi; phylum Ascomycota; class Sordariomycetes; order Hypocreales; family Nectriaceae; genus Fusarium; species Fusarium mexicanum. Next base: position 13,285 of record JAAOAM010000258.1, read on the forward strand.
AAATCTCGCATATAGTAAGTACTTTTCTACACATGACATAAGAAATGATATGACATACTTGAGGTGTTGAAGACATGCAGCATTCCACGTCAGTATCCGGTTTTTATCATCCTCGCTATATCGTAAATATGAAGTCTCTTGCTGCGGGGCAGGGAAGTCCAACGAGAGCATAAGGTGAAGGATGAGCGAGCCACTCAAAAGCCAGGCATCGATAAAACTATCCGAGAAGCCGAGACTCAAGTTCAGAATACAGGTCAGAAGCATCGCGTAGAGGGAAGGCAGGCTTAAAGGAGACTCGAGCGAGAGCTTGGCGAGCTCAGACTTCAGGACGCCGTAAAGTGAAGTGTGAAGGTCTTGGCTGATGGTGGAAAAATTAGTTTGCATGCCTGCGAGCAAGCAGGTGATAGAGAGCAGATTATACCCTCCATTCAAGGCTTTGTCGATGGTTTCTTGTACGAAGTGTAGCCGAGGGATGTTTTTTCTGGATCTAGAGCGTACATCAGCACGGCTCGAAGGTTCAAACCAGTGGGATGAGATTGGGTGCATTTGGAAATGAGCAGTTGTCAAAATTCACTCACGTCTCAATCAGACGTAAGCCGAGTCCATCGGAGGCCAATTGAGCCCTGATTGACTCAGGTAACTCGACCATGTCCTTTGGAGTTTCAGGATTGCCATTAATCCAGGTATACATCTTTCGAATAACACGAACTGGGGCGACTGGTGGCTCTAGACGAGCTGTAGATATCTGAGCTTCAGTTCTTGGATGTGATATAGCATCTATCTCTGGGACTGAGGCTGTGGTATTTTGATTACTTGTCGCAGTTTGTGGTATTGGTGACTGACAGACCGAGTTTTGGCTCAGCTCACGCACTGCGCAGCGCAACTCGGCCAAATCAGCTTCGAGGGCAGTGAGCCTAGGTCAGGGTTAAATCAGGGCTAATGAGTAATTTTTGAGTTGTATACCTTTCTTCACAATTGCATGTCTGAACAAGCTTAGATGGGCTTCTGGGATCGGTACCCTCAGGCTCTATGGATGTCTGGGTAACGCGGTGCACGTCATGGGGAAGCTCGCAAGGCAATCTGCACTTCAAATCATTAGAATCTAGTGTGATGACATTATGCTTCAATGACTATAAGAAGCTGACCTCAAAGCTCTGCAGCGACTACAGACAGCAGAACCATTTGGGACTTCGCATCGCGTCTTGAGACGGCGACACGTTGGGCAGGACACTACTCGACGACGGTGCTGAGGCATTGCTGCGGAGAGAGTATTTCGAAGAGTGGACAGTTGAATATGTGTAATACTAGTAGTGTATAAGTGAAGCTGTAGTTGCATTAAGGTAAGAGATGAGAGATTCCGTTGGAGCGTAGATAATTTGCGTAGAAGGAGGTACTTCAGATGTTCCGAATTTGAGCCGCTATCTGTTAGCGCCTGCAGCTAAATTCCCAGCACTAGATTCCGTCAGTTCAGTGCCACGATAGAGCCAGCCAGGTGAACCGCTGGTATCCGAATCAGCGCGTCAAGCCCCAAATTCAGCTGACACTAATACTGATGACGCCTTCTGAATCCATCGCTTGATGAACCAAACGCCAACGAGACTTTTAACAACTCGCCCTTGGTTCGGGAAGAAACTTTATAATCTATTTTTTTATTTTTTAAAATCTAACATCAGCATTGGTCGTCTTGTTACTTAACATATTATACTGATATTTCATAGACGGAATGAACAGAACTACTAACTATCCGTTATAGGTATAGAGCCTTCTCCGCACACTCCGTTATCTCCCTTTATCGCCCAGCACTAGACTCGCACTTAAAGTGGCTTGTAAACTAAGACGGCCCTCCCTGATACCCCCCAAGATCATCCAAAACTGAAAAGAATCATTATCCAACCCAGCGCCGACTATAGATCACCAGCTCCATCGCAAGACCGTAGTTTCTTCCTTCAATGACTTATCGACCTAGACCAGGAGCAAGAGGCTCCGGCTTGCGAAGCAAAACGGGCTGCTTACCATGTCGACAACGACGAAAGAAGTGCGATGAGTCCAGGCCGGTATGCCTTGGGTGCGATAGAAACCATTTGATCTGCCAATGGACAGTTCCATCGGGCTCCAAGTCTCCGTCAGCAGATGCGACTCGTCATCGTAGGACCCCTCAGCAAGGCCATAGAGAAACAACGACACATTCCGACAAGCAATTATCTTCTCGGGTGATGTTCCCAGGCCCGATGATTGTCCCAGCCCAACTCCGCAAGGGCACGAATCGGTATCTTTTCGAACACTTTCTACATGTCACAGCAAAACGAATGGCCGGAAGAACATACCCTGAGAACCCATTCCTCTCTTGCAATCTCAAAATTGCTTCTGGTAGCACCATAATGCAACATGCTATCCTTGCCATCAGCGCTTCTCACTTGCTATACAAGAGGCCAGACATGGCTGAGATATGCGCTTCTCATTACGCGATTGTCCTTCGAGCAATGAAACATGCTGTGACACGGTGGAAGACTCTTGATTCATGCGACCAGATTGCGCTGCTGGCTACGGCCCTAGCTCTCTGCTGGTTCGAGGTTAGCTAACGTCCTGGTGATGGTTTAACCACGACGCTGACTTGTCGCAGACCATCGATGTCAACACTCGCGGTGCGTTGTATCACCATCTGGAAGCGAGCAAGTTCATGTTTCAAACGGTCAAACGAAGGCTCAAAGATCATGATCCGAGCTTGTTTGGCTTCCTGGCAGAGCAATACGCTTACCTCGCCACTGTCTCGAATATAACATTGCGCTCTGCTCGTTTCGATCCCGAGATGAATCGAACCTTATCGCTACCTTCACTGGGACTTTTGAATAAAGGGTCCAATTTCTATGGATGCCTTTTTGGCTGCTCTCACCTCGTATACGAAACAATCCCTATGATATGCGATCTGGCCAAGTCACGAATCAAAGAGGGCATTGCACCTTCTGAGACATCCTACCAACAATATGAATACATCCTCGGAGAGCTAAAAGCCTGGCAACCAACACAGAGGTATTTCTCCAAGGACTTTGGATATGCAGGCCGGCTATATCGTGAAGCCTGTCTTATCTTTCTCGAGTCCTCCTTCCAGGGGCCTGATACACCCAGCTTGGAGCTCTATGCGGCAGTTGAACCTTGTCTAGCTTGTTTCTTGGAGGTCTTTGCTAAGATTTCATATGAGTCTCCATCGTGGACGACCGTTATGTGGCCCATATTGACAGCCGGGTCACACATGAGGTGCCTCAAACAGCGAGATCAACTTTCAGACATTATATTGAACTCGACCTTTGACATGAGGGCTGTTGATAACACGCTACATCCACTCAAGCTGCTTTGGGAAAAGATGGCTTTTGACGATTGTTATTATGGATCTTACGGGCTGGAAAAGGTCTTGAAAGAATGCGGGATTACCATGTGTGTAGGGTGATGTCTAAAACCAGTCTGTCTACTACCTTATAACTACTCTCTTGATCTGACCTAACCTTGAAGACTAATTAATCTGTGTGAACTGACTTAATACAAGTCGCGGAATGACTTCTCTCCTCGCAAGTAGTCCAGCGGATGCATAGCATCAACCCATCCCAGAAACGGAGGACTCAGTCCGTACCCCATAAGCTCCAACGTATCATCATCATACGTCTCCAGCATTTTTTGAGCCGGCGCAACCAAATACTGATTTTCTTCCTGCCTCAAGAAGCTTTTGGTATAGAAGCAGCTGTACATCAGCCGTTCCTCATCAGTGGTGGTGTTGGCCGACCCTCCATGATAACAACTCGACAGAAACAAGAACGCATCTCCAGGTTGAAGCTCAGCGTAGAATGCCAACTTCTCGTCGGGCGGCGTCGCAGAATCCCAGAGGTGCGACCCAGGGATGAAGCGCGTCGCACCATTTGCGCGAGTCGTCTTCTTTCCAGCAACAAAAAAGCCAAGCCCTGTATCGTCACCAATCTTGTACTCAGATGCCATGCGGCGCTTAACGGCGTGATGGTGGATCATGTCATCTCTATGAAGGTCTTGATCTCTGGCTCCTGGGGCAATACTGAAGATGACCGTGTTATTCAGCTGAGGCTTGCTAACGAAAGTCTTCCACTCAGATCCGATCCAGCAGCTATGCGTGGATGTAAGAAGATTGTTGGCGACTGCTCGAGCAAGAGGATTCATGGCAATGGTCTTCATGTAGATGGCTGACTTGCCAGCCAATCCCATTACCCGCTTTGTCTCTTTGGGGAAGAACTCTCCAGCCCATTCTCCGTCTGTTTGTATGAACTTTCTAGTATCTGCCTCTATCACAGCAAGATCCTCTGTAGAAACAGCGTTTCGAATAACACAACCGCCTGCCTCGATAATGGCTTGGGTAACAGCTGCAGAGTCGGCTGTCGCAATGTCAAAAACTTTGACAATTGGGACAGGGCGAGATCGGTCATCACCGTACTTTGAAAGAGGGATGCTATCCACTCGAGATGAAAGGTCTTCACTAACGGAAGGGGCCATGATGGACTAGAAATGCTTTGGAGTGATGTGAAATGGTTTCTCTTGAGTCTTGATGAGATAGCTTCATTACTACTGAGGAAACAACTAATCCTGATCATCCTTTTATACGTAAGGAGTACAGATATCATACTGATTTATCATGTTGTATCATGGTCCCTTAATCGTGCAACTTCATGTCATAGACGTCGCATCTTGCACCTGGACAGCTCGCAAACCGGATACCATGACAGCCAATCTTTTGCCGGTTACTGACTACGGGGCCCATTGTCTTATCTGAAGATAAGCGCGTCTTTTTGGCCATCTCAAGCTTCCCAAATGAGGATTGGTGGCTGACATTGGCTTGGGAATTGCTTATCAGTTTCCACTGATACGAAGCAAGATAAGCGCGTATCAGTGGAATAGAACCATTGCAGCGCCTCCTTCAGAGTGGTTATTAGTGCCAGTTAGGCTACACGAGAATGGCTATCATTAGGCATTTCATTGGTTCGTTATCTCGTCAATTTGAAAACCCATCGGGGTTCTGGCCTCCTGTATCTGAACGGGATCGCACTCGAATCATCCAGATCACAATAAGACCAAAGCTAGATAAGCGCGTGTTTTTTGTTAAAAGCCAACATCTCTGAACCAAACCAAAGTCGATAAGTGCCAATCTGTTGTCTTTGGCGTTAAGACGCGCATATCTCCGAACAGATATCAGTGAAATACGCTACTGCTAAGAAAGACGAATCGTCGACTGATAAAACGTCTTATTGTCCCTGCCAATGATGAGAAAACTTCAATTTAATTAACAAGAGGGTTGGAAACTCTGTTACCTAACTTATAGATACAAAGTTCTCGCGTTACTTCTTGCAATATGTCAAATGGTAAGTAGTGAAGATCCAAGGCTACATCTAAGTCACCCTTCACTTAGCAGTACCTGACACTTAAATGCAGACAATCACAATCTAGGAACATCGACTGATGTTTCCGTAGCCGATACATCTCCTATTCGCCGCGACATCGGCCCTCTCCGCATAATCGCGATCGGTTTCAACATCCCCAACAGTTGGGTCGCCATCGCGGCAAGTCTATCCACCGCTCTCGCAGCCGGCGGCACAGTCAGTCTCATCTACGGAACCTTCGTTTCATGCGCCTTCTATGCCTGCGCTGCAGTGACGCTAGCCGAACTAGCCAGTGTATACCCGACTGCTGGAGGCCAGTATCATTTCACCAGCATCCTGGCTCCTGAAAAGTACAACCGCCAGTTTTCGTATGTCTGCGGTATGATATCAACGCTGTCATGGACTATTAATGCTGCGAGCGTGGCCCTTATCGGGAGTCAGTTGCTTGTTTCATTTCCTCAATTTTTTAACGGCTATGAGCCGGAGCGATGGCATTTGTTTCTTATCTATCAAGGACTGAACTTGTTTTCACTCTTTTATAACTTGTTTCTTCTCAAGCGTACAAACTGGATCCACGATTGCGCATGTATGTCAATGCTCGTCAACTATGTATCCTTTTCCTAACAAAGTCATGCAGTTGTCCTCACTCTATCAACTTTCTTCGTCACATGCATAACATGTGTATCCCGAAGCGAAAAACAATCTTCAGAGTGGGTATGGACGAACTTCGAGACCACGACAGGTTGGAATGATGGTGTCGCATTCATGACCAGCTTGGTAACGCCCTGCTACATGTACGGCGGTCTGGACGCTGCCCTACATCTTGCTGAGGAGACGTTGAATGCATCGCAGACGGTCCCGCGAGCTCTTATGGCAACAATAGGCATTGGCTTTCTCACGGCGTTTACATTCGCCGTCTCCATGGCGTACTGCATCTCTGATCTGGATGGCTTCCTTACTGCTACGTAGGTATATCTATCAGCTGTGAAGATTTATGACTGACCTTGACAGAATGCCCATTTTTCAGCTTTGGCGTACCGCAACACGGTCAGATGCCGCTGGAGTAACTTTTCTCGTTTCGCTAACGATCATCGTTATCTTTGTCCTCATCGCCATCCAGCAAACGACATCTCGCCTGATATGGGCATTCGCTAGAGACCATGGCCTCTACCTCTCACACCACTTCTCTCAACTTTCACCAAAGCTTAAAGGGATTCCTACCAATGCACTTATCCTCAACACCGTGCTGGTGTTCTTTTGTGGGTGCTTGTTTCTGGCTTCGACTGCAGCCTTCAATGCTCTTGTTGGCTCATTCCTCCTCTTGCAAATGATCTCATTTGCTCTACCAGCTGCCCTACTTATCTACCAGAAGCGTAGCTCAACCTTTCTTCCCCGATCCCGTGGCTTTCGAGTTCCGGACTCTATTGGGTGGATTTGCAACTTTGGAACTATTGTTGCGGCTGTTATTGAACTTGTGTTCTTTGTATTTCCTCTCTCCCTCCCCGTATCAGCCCTGTCCATGAGTAAGTCCCCTTTTGGTACCTAATACGCTTTTGGATAGTATACTAACAGATGAAAAGACTATGCCAGTGTCGTTCTTTTAATTCTCTTGTTGTTTTCGTCGGTGAATTGGTTCATGTTTGCGAAACAACACTATCAAGGTCCCCGGGTTGAGCTTATCCTAAACCAGAACATATCTGCCGCTACATCTTTCGAAGAAGCTCAAGCAGTCGGAAATTTAGGCAAATATGCTACAGGCAAAGATAAATGTACCATACCTTAAGAGATAATAAGGTTTAATAACCTCAATATGAATAAAGATTCAGGTTCTGATGTAGAGTAAGGTGTTGGGTTAGAGTTAATTAAATATTTTCCCTTAGTTTAGACCAATGTTAATCCTGATGTAGGAAAGCTGTAATATAAAAAGAGGTTAGTAGAGATGGTCTAATTTCCAGATAGGCAGTCAAACAAGGCGTGTCTAGTGTTGAATAATCGCGGCGGGAAGTTCCGGGGCCAATGGCACGGATCAGAGATCGCAGCTGCTTACAATGCAGTACCCCTCTTTGCAAGCTCGGCACTTTGTCATTTACAACTTTCTCTTGTATTCCTGGCACAGTTTGTTAAAAGAGGGACTGTGGGTCGAAATAATTTATGCGTCAAAGACATTGACAGCCCAATATGTATTCGCAGTCGATAGGCACCGAGTCCTTCCGTCTCGTCTCTGTTACCATTGACTCCAATCGGCAACCCTCTCTGACCCTCCAGAAACATGAGATTTCCAGCCCTACGAGGCCGGAATACTACGCACTCTCCTATACGTGGAACCCCCCCTATATGGGCGATCCAGCATACTACGAAGACACTGACGTGCGCTACATTCTCCTCAACGGGTCGAAATTTGCTGTCAAGCCTAATCTTTACGATGCTCTGTTCCAACTCCACCATTCTTATCCCCGGATGCTATTCTGGATTGACGCCCTCTGCATCAACCAAAATGATTTACACGAGCGCAAACTTCAAGTGGGCATTATGGACCGAATCTTCGGAGGTGCCAGTCGTGTAGTTGTCTGGCTGGGGAAACCTTCTGATAAGCTTGAGCTAGGGCTCCAAGTTGCAGAACGCATAGCTGTCATCGCCTCTACAGCTTGCAAAGCCATCGTTCGGGAGCAGAGGTATCCCCACACCCATCACTTGGAGGAAATGAAAGAAGCCTATGGACTTGACCCGTTGAGCTTTAACGAGGCTGATGCCCTGGTTACGCTCTTCAGTTGCCGCTGGTTTGGGAGACAGTGGGTGATCCAGGAAGTGGCCCTAGCGGGACAGATCGATATCATATGCAATGGAATGAGCGTCCCATTCGACAAAATCGGGTCGACAGCGTTGTTCCTGCATCTAAGTGGCCTGCTTGTGGGAATTGGCAACTTGCTAGTCGCGGGCGGGAGAGACATGCGTTTGTTGGAAGACATGCACCTCATGCAGACCGGGAGAACTCAAATAGTCCGCGAATGGTGCAAAGGCGATCGCAGTGAGTGGAGGGATGTTTTACCTTTGATCGACTTTACAGCTGGAATTGTTGAGAACACTGTGGCCGTCGGTGAAAGAAAGGAAGGCATAGTCGGCGTTGTTCTTCTAAAGCTGCTCATGTGGCTGGTCGGTTTCGATTGCGGAGACCGTCGCGATACTATATACGGACTGGCAGGTATAATCAGTCACGTCGTCAGCGTTCACGGTCTCGACAGCATTCCTCAGAGACTCCAGCCGGATTATCGTCTCAATACAGCCACTGTGCTCCATAATGCCGCGACGGAGATTCTGCAAGCGACTGGGAGTTTGGCTCTTCTGGGTGTTGTCAAGGACCCAGCTCTACGTGAGACCGAGGGCCTGCCGTCCTGGGTCCCAGATTATCCCCCGAGAATGGCGTTAAATCCAATGGCTGGGCCAAACTTCAAGTCTCTGGGTAAGTTTGACGCGTCGAAATCTATAAATACAGCCGCGTATGGTGTCGACTTCCATGTAGACGACAAGGTCCTGCGTGCTCGTGGGTTCCTCCTGGGTCGTGTTAAAGCCTTGGGCGAGTCTTTACAACCCATGGTATCTGGCGGCAACTTCGCTCAGTGCGCTGCGATGCTAGTCCACGCAGAGGAGACATATCGGTTCACGAACCAGGCCTTCGCGGAGGCATTCTGGCGAACAATGGTGTTTGACCAGGACTTATCCGACCGCCCAGCCAAAATTCCCACCACGAAGCATTTTCAAGACATGGTACTTATGATGATGGCTAAAAGAATCAGCGATGAGTTCAAATCTGGAGGATCGGAGGGTGTCAAAGCCTTTTTACAGACTTTGGAGGCTATGGACACGCTGGAAGCCAAACATCCGAAACAAAGCCCCTTCCCCACGACTAAGTTGCTAGCCTCATTCTGCAGTGGGTACGGCTTCCTTCCCGGAAATGGGGACGATAAATTATGGTCATCGGAACAGCAGATGGCTTGGATGGAGTCAAAGAAGAAGAACTTGGTGTTTATGTTCTCCTTGCTAAGCACTACTCTATTCAACCGGCGGCCAGCGATAACGGATGGAGGGTATTTTGCTTGTGTATTTGACTCTACGATGGTGGGTGATGAGATCTGGATTGTCTCCGGGTGTCCCACGCCGCTGGTTATGCGAAGTAAGGGTCAACAGTACAGTCTGATCGGTGAGACTTATGTTCATGGTATCATGTATGGGGAGGCTATTCGGGATGATAATAATTGGGTCCATCTGGAAATTGCATAATCCCCAATCAAGAATTTTCGGCAGAATGAAATCCAGTCTAGAACATGTAATACCCATAAAATGTAGAGCTCTCATAGGCGTAGTAGTTGTTCACTATTGATTCAATCTGACAATAGCGATGGTCACTATTGACACTATTGAGCACTAGTGATCAAGGTGTAAATTAAGACTGACAACTCATCACAATAAAAGGCTCTGCAGCCCTAAATTAAAGATTAGACATTTTATCCCTTTATCTACACTCTTTACCATACAGAGTTGATTGCAATGAAGGCGACGCGCTTTTCTCTTACATTCGTTGCGCTTACGCTTTGCGGCAGTGGGCACGCAGGCCCATGCAAGCCAATCCTCTCGTCTACAGCTCTTGTTGGTACCACTTCCACTGAAGCAACGCTTTCAGGGTCCACGGAAACATCGATAGCCACTTCTAGCGACCAGGCTTCGACTACCGATATTTCTTCTATCGTTTCCGAATCTGTTTCTTCGACCGCCACTTCTGAACTCGAGTCCTCGACGACCGCTTTGTCTTCTGCCATTTCCGAATCTATTGCCTCAACAGCCACGACGACAACGGATTCCCAATTTTCCTCCACGACTGAGCTTTCCACTTCCTTCATCACTACAGACACAGCCACTGCGACTACTTCAGCTGAACTCTCCTCGATTGAGACTCTCACTACCACGACTGCAGAGGCAACCACTTCTGACGCTCCTACAACCACTACCACGACTGAGGAATCTGCCCCCTCTGGGTTCTTTGCAAACCCTTCGTTTGAGGTGCCAAACTCTCTGGGAGTCTACGATGGATCGCCATGGGCTTTGCAAGACAGCAGCTTTCCATTGTCAGTTAGTATCAAATCCGGACTTGGCCATACTGGCTCCCACTCAGCGTATGTACCTCCCAATGTACATGGACATTCTTCTTGAAAGACATACTGATGCCAACAACGCAGATATTGGTCGGTCACAAGCACCGATACAAGTGCACGCATCCAGCAGATGGCCGCCTTGGAGGCAAACCAGATGTATTCGCTATCATTCTGGTGGTACATCGATAACGACGTGCAACCACAAGGTCTCAATGGATGCTCTCTATCTATTATACAAAGAAGTGGACGATCAAATCTCATCCCTGGCACCCTGGACCTCTCGACGACGTTACCTCTCAAGACCTGGACGAAATATGACATAAGCTTCAACTCTCAGACCCTTGCTCCAGCGATGATGACATTCATTGTCAGTTGTTCTGGTAGTGCTGGTACTGGATTTAAGTTAGCTATTGATGATATCGATCTGGTAAAGCAGTCTTAGGAACAGGAATATGCTACGTCAGAGAGTTTGTAGATGTCATAAGACTTGGAGACTATGCCAGACAGCTCCCTTTTCATATAAGACAATTTACCTATATATTTTCTCCGCTTATACCAAGATCTTCGGCTTGAACTACGTATTGTTTATCATCAATGGCTGGTTAGCGAGATCACCTTAGATATATGTTCAAGTTATTCGATTTATTTATCTACCAATTCTCTGAAGGCACTACTCAGAATGGTGCTCACTCGACAACCCTGACCCGCACACGCGCAGTCTCATTACTTGTGAAGACAGTTTCGATATTTTCCAGCATTTATGCAGATCGTTGAAGGGTGATGGCTTGTATATCGCATCCAGAGCTAGAGCAGGCATAAACAAAAAAAGGAAGATCAAAGGCCACATTCAGCTGGCCTAAAGAGCAGGTTTCCTCTACACTTACAGTCTATAGACTGGCCGAGCCACTCTAGCGTTCCGTACACCCATGGCTTATATGCCAGTAGTAGATGGATATGTCTTGTTTTAAAATTTTGGCAAAAATCGCTATCTGAGAGATCAACAAGATGATATTAGTATTGAGATGTAATCGTTGCATGACAGGATACGTGCCGTCCAGGAACTAAATCATGTATCAATTGTTCTTCAAATTATTCCAAGTATCAGATAAATGTTAACGGCCAGTAATATTTGCACAGACACAAGCCTCTTTATTAATGTAATTATAGACTACACATTATCTCAACCGTCATTGTGACATTCTGTACAGTAGTCAATGTGAATCTTGCACGAGTTAGACAAGTCAATATTGCCACAACGTGTCAAGCCCTCTTGTTGTCGGCGCCTATAACATAGTTAGTATAGATCTCAAATGAGACAGGCTCGAGTCAACTTACAGATCCTTAATGTCCTTGCCCTTCATTCCAATACCATAGTCATCACAAGAGAACTGAACCGTACAACCAGCCTTTCCAAAAGTGAGCACCTTGAGAATACTTCCCATGCGCTCATAGCGGGAAACATAGTCAGTATACAAAGTATCATCCTCAAACTTGTTCAACGCAGCTTCACAAGCTCCAGCAACAGCGTTGCGCACGTTCTTGTCTCCACTGCTGCAGATACTTGATCCGTCGCCGTTCCAGTTTGTAGCGGTGGGGAGAGGAGTTGACACAGTAGATGCTTCGCCGAGGCCGACGGTGGCAGTGGCTTTGATGGTGTCGACGGCGAAGTAGCTAAGCGAGTAGGACTCGTAAACGAGAACGGTGCCAGCGTCAGTGCGGGTGAAAGGCTCTTTGAAGACAGTGGGTTCGGGGGCAGGAGGGGGCGTTGTGTACAAGCTCATAGGGAACTCAGTGTAGTCTGCGCACTGGCCTGAGATCATGGGCGCCGTGACGACGTATCGCTCGTCGTCACTGGTGGTCTCACAGTTACAGTAGGGAGCCTCGACACGAGGGCCGCCGCGGGGAATGCAGGGGTAGTAAGTACGCATGGTGGTGGTTGCAGTAGTAGAGGTGATCATGTCGGAGGATGTGAGCTGGGTTGTAGTCCCGTCGGAAGTTGTGCCAGAAGACGCGTTGGAGGACTCTGTATTGCGCGTAGTGGTGATGAGAGTGCTGGGGATGGTAGTGGTTCGTTCAGTGGTAGCCTCTGAAGAAGTCTCCTCCGTCTTGGCGTCACTAGTAGTCTCAGCCTCAGTGGAAGTAGCCTCACCAGTGGTCTCAGTACCAGTAGACGAAGCAGTAGACTCTTGAGTGGTAGTAGCTCCAACTCCCAGTCCCTCATCAAAAGCATCCTCAACAGCTTCGACCGTCTCCTCATCGGGCTCAGAGTCAAAGTCATCAGGGATATCACTCTCCAGCTCTTCGATATCAAGCTCCTCACCCTCCTCGGCCTCAGCAGACACGGTCTCGGTGGCAGTGGCCTGTGTGCCAGTTGCGCAACTAGCGACGGTAGGGCAGTCACCAAATTCAGTGTGAGTAACCGTCCCGTCGGTGGTGTAGTACGAGATGGTCCTGGTGCAGTCCTCGATCTCAACAGCGGAGCAAGCCTCAGTAGTAGTGGTGGCCTCAGTGGTCTTGGCGGTGGTCTCAGCTGTCGAGGGCTCAGCAGTTGACTTCTCCTCCTCCTTGGTAGACTGCTCTCCATCTTCCTTCTTGGTCTCGTTCTTGTCATCCTCGCCATCTCCCTCGCCACCACCACCAGGAGTACCACCGCCGGCTCCAGCGGGGTTAGTACCAGGAGGAGGGGGAAGGATACCAGCCGGGAGGTTACCAGAAGGCTTCCAGAACCAACCACCAGGGAATATGACAATAGCAGCACCGCCATCATCAGTAGTAGTAGTGGTACCAGTGAAGTCAGAGAAGTCCTTGTCCTGCTCAGGGAGATAAGTAACTACAGCACCGTTGGAACCAGTGACGATACCATCCTCAGTGGTGGTAGGCTTGGGAGGAGCGGTAGTCTTCTCAGGCTCATTGGGAGCACCGGTCTGGCCAGGCTCGTTCTTCGACGTTGGTTCGTTTGAGCCAGCGTCCTCCGTGGTGGGCTTTGGACCAGGAGCCTGAGTGGTAGGCTTCTCAACCTCCTTGGACTCAGTGGTAGGCTCGGGCTCTGGCTTCTCCTCGGTCGTGTGTTCAGCCTTATCGGTGGTGGACTCGACAGGGACTTGAGCCTCCTCAGAAGTGGAAACCTCAGGAGCCTTCACCTCGGTAGTAGACTCGATGATCGGAGCAGGAGCAGAGTCAGTTGAGACCTCGGGTGCCTCATCGGTGGTAGGCTGAGCAGCTGCCGAGGTTTCAGTGGTGGCGTCTGGGATGGGGAGATGAGTAGTGAGCTCAGTCGCCTGGGTGGTAGGCTCGCCGATCTCAGTCAACCCGGTAGACAGAACAGGCGGCTGGATACCAGTTGCAGCATCAGTGGAAACTGTAGTAGCCCCAAGAGGAACACCAGAAGGTTCGGTCGAGGTCAGGTCCACAGGTGCACCGCCAGTCTGAGTAGAAACAAGCGAGGGTTGGATATCAGTGGCGTCAGTAGTAGCCTCAGTTGCAACACTTGGGAGCTCTGTTATGGATTGTTCAACGGGGGCGACGTTGGTGGACTGGGTTCCAGACTCAGTCTCTTGTGTGATGGGGTTGGGAAACACGGGATGACCAGTGGCGGTGTTGACGGGGATCTCATTGTTGGTGGTAGCAGTATCAGGCAACTGCTCGAGATGAGAAGATGTCTCAATACCAGCACCAGCAGACTCAGATGTTCCAACTGGTGGAGCAGCATTTGTTGTAGGCTCTACAACCTGACTGCTCTCGTCGCTTGAAACAGCAGCAACATTGATCTGAATTGTCTCCTCATCCACAGAAGTGGTAGGAACCTCCACTTGCGCTTCTGAAGTGGCAGACGAAGGAGTTTGGTCAACAACAGCTTCTGAAGTGGTTGTCTCGGGCAGAGCAACCTCAGTTGAAGGTGCCACGAAACCCAAGTCAGTCGAAGTCTCAGTACCTGTCGACGTAGAAAAGTCCTGCGCAGAAACCCCCGACAACGAGGTCGCAAGACACAGCGCAAGAACGCGCAACTTCCAAGGCTGCTGCATTATTGTAACGAACGTGAAAAAAAAAAAGAGTGAACGACTATACCAATATGAAAGAATGAATGAGTATAATCCAAAACGAATGAAAGAATGTCCGTAGAGAAGGCAAGATGCAGTGACAGAGGGGAGGGCTTTTCATGAAATGAATGTACCATGAGGATATACCCGTCATGGCTGTTAGTGGAGCTTAATCTATCGATCCTTGAAACAAGTCAGCTTCATTAACTTACTTGAAACGTTGTGGAGCTGCTGATGCTCAGCCTTGTTGGGAGACTTGGGGCCGTGCATTGATGAGAATGCAACGGGAAGGACTCGGCGAAATTGAGTTGGATCTTGAACCTGGTAAGCCAAGGCTGATTGTCGATATCACTGTTGCATTGAGAATTTTATCTCGGAGCTATGTTATGCTTATTGGGTGTTGTACGGCTTTGCTGTTATGGAGATGGTGAGATGGAGCGCGCATGTTGATCCATCCGAGAAAGCAATCCTTCGCCTATTACTTCCTACCCAGTCAATCAGTGCATCTCATTGAAGTACATTGATTCTTTTATTTACAATGAATACAGATATATGGCTTGCGCAATCTTGTACTGTCATTTGCGCTATCTCGACAACGTCAGATAACCATAAATCCTTCGATCACAGTGGCGCACCCTAAAATCTCAGCACACATCCCCCATGTCTTGGTATGCGAAAATAATTGCCGACAATTGCCTTGTGAGGCACAGTCAAAGGATCGACAATAAGCGAAATACACGCAGCACGGAAGGTGGGGAGTCTTATTCTTCATCCACTGACTGTTTGCTTATCACCAATTATTATGGAGTATTATATTAAATTTAAGGGAGCTGAAGCTGCACCACCGCATCTTCCGGCCGGGCCGATACTCAATGGTCTGTTCGTTCTTTAGTGAAGTCTCTGAGACTCGTCAATCAGCGTAGGATCAAAGGATGAAACCCTCAGGGCTGATTTGTGGGGGTATCATCTTGGATAGTGGAGGCGTAGCTTATGCCAATTTACTGCAGGGGCTGCATGGAGATAAACATTCAAGGATAAGACACTCTCTACCATTTCGTTAGAATTTAATATACATACATACATTATCATTCGTTTTGGTTGTCCTCCAGTCATTCGCTCTTTGTCGCGTTCTTCCTAGGCGCAGTCACTCGTTTGAACAGTCACTCTTTACTGTACCCTACTTACTGCCTTTTGTCCATTATGCGTTTCTCCAGCTTATTGCTGGCCGCTGGTCTTTCCAGCTCTGCACTCGCCGTCGAAGCATCACTAGATCCATGGGAGATCGACCCGAGCTGCAATGGCTTCGAGAACGACATCAAAGATGCCCTGACGCAGTCAATTGATCTCGCTGAGGCTGCGAGAACCAGTCTTGAGTTTCTCCTTGCAAAGATGCCGGACAGGAACTCTGATCCTGACGGTGCTGTCAAGTGGGCGCGCATCAATTCTGCTGCTTTTAGCATCTTTGGATTCATGGGTAACCACAAGGGCCACGATGCTGAGACGCAGAAGTACATTGAGGATCTGAGAGGTTTGCACTACTCATCTCGGATAATTAACTATCGTTGCTAACGTTGACAAGAAATTTACGCCAAGACGGCCAACACTCTTCCCTCGTCTCAAAACAACCCTGCCAAAGGCTTCAGCCCAATCCTCTCCCAGAAACCCAACGCCAAGCCCTTGATCGTCTGTGGTGACGGTGTCTTCCAGTGGTACGACGTGGACCAAGAGCCCGAGCCCGGTGTTGGCAAGGTTAGAGACCAGCCAGCTGTAAGCAGCTACATCCAGAACGGTGGCACTATCGCTGGTGCCTTTTATCACGCCAACCGCTGGGACTTTAGACAGACCGAAGCAGCTTCTGTCGGACACTGCATCGGTAACCGAGAGGCTCTTATCTCGTCCAGGGATGATATCTTGATTATCTGTCCCAAGATGACGTCTGATGCTGGAAAGGCGCGTATTACGCCTCGGCAGTACAAGACTTCTGCTGCGTTGGGTGACCATATCATGACGAACTGGGTGTCTAACCCCACCCAGCTTTATCACGAGCTCATGCATTGGTTCGGTGGTGTTCAGGGCAGTAACCTACAACACAGTGAGTTACGCTACGTATTCTACCTTGGTCCTAGCCTAACGTTGTGTAGTCATCCAGGATCAAGTCGCTGTTAATGATAAGGGCTTCTTAAGATACAAGCACAAGGTCACGGGCGCGGTCGAATACTACACCCGTCCTCCTTCGCAGCAAGAACTCGATCAGAAGGAGCAGAGAAAGCAGGCAACTTGTAAGTTGAGCAAGGATTACTGTAGAAAGTATTGCTAATTATTTTAAGACGGCCTTCGCTATATTATGAACTTGGCGCGTACTTATAAAGACAAGAATGGCAACAAAAGCCCTTATTCTGGTCCCAAGCTGGCTACTAAGAACGCTGACTCGTTGGCACTCTTTTCCTTCATGATGTAAGTGAATCGAACGACTTGATCTTTATTCCAGTTTCTAACGGAGACTTTTAGGTACCTAGATCAATTTGACTGGTCCAGGGACGGTGAGGCTCGAGATTTTACCCGCCTCAAACAGAAGTTGGGTTTGCCTTAGTTACTGCCAAGAGTTAGACAGGTTGGATAGAATATTACGTATTGCGTAAATAGTCATGCAACATACTATGCACTCTTGAAAGATCAATATGTCACTTTTTAATGTAGAATCTGTAGAGCAATTCGCAGTCAATTGTATTGGGCTAGCCTGTAGTAAGTTTGAGGCACAAACCCTAACTCAAGTAGACAATAACAACAGAAAGCACAAGAAAATCCAACAGCAGAGTTATAATCTTATGTAGATCGATAATTGCACTTCCTCACACGAGAATTAGGTGAATTCTCCATCTTTTGCGGCGGAACCTGAAACAACCATAATTTGCTTGCCTTTCACGTGACTAGAGGTTAATTAATCTCATTCGCCTACTTCTCTCACTCACTCATTCTCAACATCTCACTCCAACATGGCGCCTTCAAGTCCAATACCTCCCCCAGTCGATTTCCCATCACCAGACTTTTCCTTCAGTAGAGGCAACTCACCAAGTTCTGACTGTATTCTCCCCGTCACTTGTTTGTTTCCGACATGTGCTGATATTTGAGCAGCTCCCGGTCCAGCTCGTTCACCAGACTTTGGACCAGATCGCGACTGGCGAGACTATAGACACTTGATCCCGACGCTACCATCTACGCGAACTCGTGCACTTACACCGCCGGGCTTCAGTGATGATGAGGATAAGAGTCTGCAGCGACCAGCTGCGGCCTTTCAGCAGTCGCTCTGGTTCAAGGTGCCTGCTAATCTGAGACGCGATATTCTGAGATTGGCGTTTGGAGATAGACGTCTTCATATGCATCTCGCCTTTGACCCTTCTGTTTGTAACACAGACCTTGAACTGGATGGGCTCAGTGCTCCAAATGAACAAGCCGATCCAGGGCATCCACAGAGAAAAGTCTGGTCATGGAATGGATGCATCTGCGTTCGAAGGTATGATCCAGAGCTAGGGCCCATGACGCGCGGTGGCCTCAATCCAGGTCCTTGGATCGATCGCTGCTGTGATCCAATCAATGTCCCGAAGCCACTGCCTGAAAATATCGGCATCATGGGTTGGCTGCAGTCCTGTCGGCAGAAGTACGTCAGCATTCCCTATCTATCTATTAGCACTGACTAACACTGCGAGCAGCTATGCAGAGGCGATTGATATTCTCTACTCGACAAACACCATCATTATCTCGGGCGAAGCAACAATCACTGAACTCCCATCGCTTGTACCCTCCCACCATCTCGCCAAGATAACCTCTCTCGAGATCAAAGCCCCCATCACCAAAGACAACGTCCTCGAGGATGTCACAAACCTGATTCTTCCCAGCTCTCGATTCCCAAACCTCAAGCGTCTCTACGTCTCGGTAGAATGGTGCGGCGCGGGTATCTACCATCCAGACCCAGATGAACTAATCGCGTCCTTCGATACCCTGGCGCGAGCAATCAAAGACTGCTCTTTCGCTATCCCCATGGAGTGGTTCTCGCGTATCTCGTGGGGTCAGATGCGGAGCGCAACTACAGGCCGACAGATCACCTACAGCCAGTTTTGGCGGACGCTTGGAAATGCCGAGGGAGATGAGGATGGGTATGAGGGCGGGCTCGATGTCGTACAGCTACCTTATGCTGATAGCTATCCGAGGCCTCCGTATCATCTGGAGAGTCCTGGTGCTGGGTATTGGATTCTGGAGGCGAGTGAGATGTCGTTGAGTACGCATTATGATTTTCTTA
Organism: Fusarium mexicanum; assembly: GCA_013396015.1. Lineage (NCBI taxonomy): Eukaryota > Fungi > Ascomycota > Sordariomycetes > Hypocreales > Nectriaceae > Fusarium > Fusarium mexicanum. The sequence goes on from JAAOAM010000258.1 coordinate 32,147, forward strand.
CTGGACATTACAATGATGACTAAAGCGGCTTGAGATACAATCTACGGGCCTACAGTTATCTGACCCCAAAATAGCAGACACTATTATCAAAGCAGTCTTGTGAAAGTGATGTGTTGACATTCTGTCTAGGAGGGTGACTGCCGCCTATAAGGTTAAGCTTTAGGCTGCGAACACAGGCAACCCCGGTCGTGAATGTTGTACCCTGAAGGGTAGTAAAGAGTTGTTAAGTGAGATGTCAATGATTGATCGGCGGTATGCTTCCGACTAAAGCAGTCACTAGAAACTAAGAATTGTGGCTTAGCATCAGCTGACATCGAAACAACACTGGCAACATCCTATGAAAAGCGATGTAGCAATGGTCTGTATTTCCGATACACCCTCAACCTCTCGCTTCTATATCCGAGGTGTCCACCTGCAACCATAAAGTTCGTCTGACTGATCGAACAGTAAGCATAGATTACGTAGATCGTGGATCCCAAATTCCCACTTATTTCCTGGCTTTGGTTGACCTAACGCTAGGTAGCTAAGCCTCGGGCCAACTGCCGCCGATGGGGTAGTCTAGCCAAGAAGCGGGGTGAAGTGCACTACCGTATAATCTGGTCGGCAAGTGCACCTTATCCACTGATTTATATAAACACTGCCTCAACCGTTCCCGCCATTCCCGGATCTCCTTCGCCTCTACATTCAGAATCAACCACTACTCACCTCATTCATCATGGCACCATCAGAGGATTACCAAAACATCTTTCATTGGGCTGAGACCCAAAAGGACGGAAGTATTCCCTCCTTTGCGACGCGAAAGAATGATCCGTATACGTATCTCTCTGGCTTCAACAACCACCATGAATCAGAGGCTATTCCTGGGACTATTCCCCAGGGACAGAATAGTCCGCGATGTGTCAGATTCGGGCTTTATGCTGAGCAGATGACCACGTCGTTTGGTGCTTCTCGCCAAGCTAACAAGAATTCGTGGCTGTACCGCGCGAGACCTGCTGTTGCTCACCAGGGATTCGTAAGTGTCAACACCTCTGGAAATTACTGTTACTGACGCAGGTAGACGGATATGCCCAAGGTTGAAGGGACGGAGAGCTGCTTTCTGCCTCTTAACCCTGCCGTCAGAATCTCACCAACTCAATTAGCATGGGTACGTGAGCCGACAACCTAACTCTATTACTATCGGCGGCTAACACCCCAAGCTTCCCTTTGACATCTCCGAAGGCACCGACTTCATCTCTGGCCTCCGCACGATCGCCGGCTCAGGTACATCCCCCACTCCCCCTCACCAAGCACCTCTAACACTCCCAGGCGACCCTACCCTCCGCGAAGGTCTCGCAACACACATCTTCTCCGCCACAAAGAGCATGGAGAAGCGCGCCTTTGTAAACTCCGACGGCGACTTTCTCATCATCGCACAGCAAGGCAATCTCGACATCCAAACTGAATTCGGCAATCTCTACGTCCAGCCCGGTGAGATCTGCGTCATCCAGCGTGGTCAACGCTTCAAGGTCGCTGTCGAAGGACCAACCAGGGGCTATATCCTCGAAGTCTGGGGCTCGCACTTTGACCTTCCTGAGCTGGGACCTCTAGGCTCAAACGGCCTTGCTAACGCGAGGGACTTTTTGTACCCCAAGGCTAATTACACTGTTACGCGTGATGATCCGTGGGAGATCGTGTATAAGCTCGGCGGGCGCTTTTTTAAGAGCACGCAGAACCACTGCCCTTTTGACGTTGTCGCTTGGCATGGAAACTATGCGCCTTACAAGTATGATCTCACCAAGTTTGTGAATGTTGGGTCCATCTCTGTTGATCATATTGATCCGTCCATCTTTTGCGTTTTGACAGCTGCTTCGCGCGATGCGAATGCGCCATTGGCGGACTTTCTCATCTTTTCGCCGCGTTGGGATGTTGCGTCGCATACGTACCGACCACCGTATTATCATCGCAATGGAGCTTCGGAGCTGATGGGGCTTATTTACGGGGAGTATGCGGGACGGTCTGATGAGTTTCAGCCTGGTGGTGTATCTTTTGAGTGCGGCTGGGTTCCTCACGGCGTAGCCTACGAGGTACGTCCTTTCCTCTCGTCCATTATCATGATCATGCGCTAATATTAAATTACAGGAATTCAAGGCAGCATCCGCTCAGCCCCCGCCGCAGATGCAAATCTCCAAAGGCGCAGTGGCATTCATGTTTGAGAGCTGCAGACAACTGACCATCACAGACTGGGCGTGGAACAGCAACAAGAAGCACGAGCACGAGCCCAAGATGTGGGATAACCTGGTTGACAACTTTTCCGAGCACCTTGATGAGATTAATGAGATCTTGGGGAAGAAGACGCTGTAAAAGTCGTGGGGGGGGAGAATGGAACGGTAGAAAGTCAATTGCAAATGGATTGTTTTGATTGGGTTCGGCAATTTTTACAAGCCATGAAATTGATCCACTGTTTTTGGGGGAGTCCAGAAGCTCAAGGCTTCCTCGGCCTCCGAGGTTGACAATATTAGCAGATTGCTAGTGTAGATCTATAGTGAGATATGTCCATGTTATTTTGGTGTGTTCTTCGCTCCCGTATTCGTATGGGGAACAGGACTGTACTCCACTAAGTAGCTACATCATCCAATCACTGATGAGATGTTTCGGGTATCTTTAATCGCTGTGGGCCGGGTTGAGCTCTTCCGTTGACTTGAGAATGGGTCGATATCAATTGATGACATTTCTACATCAATAAAAGCATCAACATCGTCACTTTCACTCACTGACCAAATACTCCAAACCAACACTCTCACTAAACTACTCACCAATTATTCTCGGCTGTCCCTCAAAATGAAGGCCCCAAAAATACCAGAATACGAATTCGGCGGCCCGTAAGCACCCTCCCTCACCCTCTCCCCTTCATCACTAACTCCCAACAGCATCGGCGCCACAGGCATCGTCTTTGGTCTTCCAATTCTCATGCAGCTTCTCTATCTCGGCTGCAACGACGTCTCAGGGTGTCCCGCGCCAGCTCTCTTTGACCTCAAGACATTGACGTGGCAGAAATTCAAGGAGCAAACGCCTTGGCCGAAAGAGGGCATTTGGGGATTCTTGAGCTGGGAGGTCATGGGGTGGCTGCTTGCTTATTATTTTCTGAGTCTGGTGTTTTATCGCGTTTTGCCGGCGAAGGAGGTTTATGGGACGAAATTGAGGGAGTCGGGCATGGCGCTCAAGTACCGCTTCAATTGTAGGTGTTTCCTTGGATTGCATTACTCAAGGAGTGAAGCTGACAAAATTGTAGCCTTTTCCTCAAGTGTTGTGCAATTGGTCGCCTGCGCTGTTGGGACTTATATATATGGCGCTGAATTCCCAGTCTGGACCTTCATGACCACCAACTATCTCCAACTCCTCACTACCAGCACCGTCCTAACCTTTATCGTCTCACTCTACGTCTACATCGGCAGCTTCTCCGTTAAGGAAGGCAACCCCGAACTGCGCGAGTTAGCTAGAGGCGGACACACCGGCCGCATCATCTACGACTTCTTCATCGGCCGTGAACTTAACCCTCGCGTCACGCTTCCTATTTTTGGTGAGATCGACATCAAGTCCTGGCTGGAGATGCGCACTGCTCTTACAGGCTGGATCTTGTTCAACTGTGCCTTTATCGCTCAGCAGTATCGCAACTACGGCTATGTTTCTGACAGTATCTTGGTCATCGCCACGGTGCAAGCTTACTACGTGCTTGAGGGTCAGTACTCAGAACTTGGACTCTTGGGTATGATGGACATCACGCAAGATGGGCTCGGATTTATGCTTACTTGGGGTAACATGGTCTGGGTGCCCTTCCTTTACTCGACTCAGTGCCGCTACCTTTCTGTCTATCCTGTTCATCTGGGACCTATCGGTGTTTCCGCTATTGCCACTGTCTTTGCAATCGGGCTGTACATCTTCCGATCTTCCAACAACCAAAAGGCTCTCTTCCGCAAAGATCCCAACCACCCAGCTTTCGCAAACATGACCTTCATCCAGACCAAGCGCGGAACCAAGCTTTTGACCGGCGGGTGGTGGGGAATGGCTCGTCACATCAACTACTTTGGCGATTGGCTTCAGTCTCTTCCTTTCTCGCTGCCAACGAAGCTCGCTGGCTATGTCATTCTGCCAGCTGGTAGTGCTGTAGCTGGAAACGAGGTTGTCAAGATGCTTGATGGTCGCCTGGTGACTCCGGATGGTGCTGCACCTTGGGGTATGCTGTTTACGTACTTCTACTCAGCTTGGTTTGGGTTCCTACTTATTCATCGGGAGAGAAGGGATGATGCTGCTTGTTTTGAGAAGTATGGCAAGGACTGGGATGAGTATAAGAACAAGGTTAGATACAGGATCTTGCCTGGCGTGTATTAAGGACTATTTTATACTTGTGATATATAGTAAAGTAGATACTTATAAATAAGTATTTAATTTATTTAGATTATCTTAATGTTTGTATATTAACTACATATACTTAAATACTAATAAAGGGCCTCGAAGGAATTTGTATTCATGACTTCGGCTAATATCCGGTAATTGGCAGATTTGCATGACTACGGCTAGGACAGTAAGCACGCTGCGCCAGTGGTTGAAAATCAAGGCGTTGTTCGGATGCCAGTCAGCCTAAGGCTGACTTTCCCTGCTGTACTAATATGACCAACTTTCCCCCTACTCATCACGTCGTCAAAAACCCTTCAGGATTATATCGACTTCAAAAAGTACACTTGGCGACTGCGACTAACAATTACCATGGAAGCTCTGGCGATAATTGGCCTTACAGGCACTATAGCACAACTTCTCGACTTCAGCGCCAAACTACTTTCCAAAACCACCGAATTATACAGCTCGGTGGCGGGGGCTTTAGATGAGAATGTTGACACAGAGTTGGTAACGAATCATTTCGCGAGTTTGATTAAACAACTCGATAGCGAAGTGCCCCCAAGTCAGGAGCTAGCCTCAATATGTGATGCTTGTAGGTCAATATCGACTCGACTCCTGGGGGTCCTTCAGGGACTCAAGAAAAATACGAAAGGCCATACTTGGAAAAGTATTAGGCTTGCAGTACGGAACATGTTGAAAAATGGTGAAATCCAGGCTCTACAAGGACGATTAGTGGTGCTGAAGAACGAACTAATCGTCAGACTTATGACAGGTCTATCGTAAGTATAAATCTTCAAAGGAATGGTCCCTTTTAGTGCTGACGACCTATAAAGACGAGACCTTTCTCACATTCGCATCGAGTCCCGAAATAGTTTAAACAGGTTAGAAGCTGCGGCGGAAAACCTTTCTGCAATGATGTCAACTTTGTCTCTAAAAGTTGATCAGTCACACGAGACCCAAGAAGCGGTGATGGAAAGTCTGCTCCACGAAAATGCCAACAATATGACTACAGTCATGGAAAAAACTCGCGAAATGATACAGTTGTCTTTGCAAAATAAGGCGGCAGGTATTACTTCAAATCTTCTTCAGGAACTATCACAACGATACCGCGACGATCGACCTGGCTTGAGGTCCAGTGAAGCATCACATTCCCTCAGTCAATGTGACTTCAAATCAAATTCACCCCTTGGGAGAGAAGACTGCATCAAAAACACTGAACCCCGAATCAGGCAGCGTTCAGTCCAGCGGAGGAGGCAACTCATTCATCGCAGTAACCAGTCGTCCTGGTTTGGTCAGACGCTAGTCTCTGTCAGCGAAATTTACATGGGGGAAGATCTTACGCACATTCTTACTGGTTGCATCGTTATCCCATCTCCGTGGCTCCTTCGACTCAGGTGCGGGTTGAGGGTTCAGCACCTAAGATCGATGATGATTAGAGAAGCCCCGAAGGTTACCCTTTGGCCGCTTCAAATTCTTCCTGATGACTCTACAATCATCAAGGCCATCCAGTCAGGTGATGCACACGCCGCACAGTTGATCATCCGTGCTAAAGAAGTATCTCCCTTCGCTGTATCAATAAAGGGTGAAAATCTGCTCAGTCTGATTGCTACTGAAATACTTGAAGTTATTTTCAACTTGTATTTTAGATTTGTAGACCCAGATGAGAGATGGGGGCCAAAATACTCCGACAAAGAGCGGAAGCTAGCTGAGAGTACTTTTCATCGCCTACAGCGGCTCTTCGAATTCGTCCTAAAGCAAGGGGCTGACCCGGCTCAGAAATCAGGTACTGGAAGGTAAGTATTTTAAATTATCTTGTATTCTCCTCTATCTTGAGATGCTAATACATTCCTTTATTAGTTCTGCTATTACGTATTTGCTATATGTTTTACAGTTAGGCTTTGATAGTCTCTTTGCAGACGATTTTCACACCCTTTTCAGCTCGTCATTATATGCCTCGCAAGACAATCCCTTCGATCAACCTCATGCTAATGTAGTGGGGGATCTCTTCAAATACTATTCTTGCCAGCCATCATGGCGTTATCGCTCTTTGATTGACAGGCTATTGGAAGGGTCAGAGTGGACTCTGTGTTGTCCCAACGGCCCTGGCGAGGCAAGCGCTCTTGCATTGCGGTATACATTCGATATTCACCAAGGCTGTTTCGAGGAATGGGTCCCTTTGGAGGACGCGCTTACCGATACTTTCCAAAATTTCTTTTCCCGGCGGCTCAAGGTCGTTGAATATCTTTCGTCAAGTATCGAAGACGATCTCGATCGCATCTTCGAAATGGAACATTTTGATCAAGCCAGTGCCATAGTTGGTGCGACCGAGAAAGCGATCCAACTGTCATTGCTATACGCCAGTCCAATGAAAGGGCTCCGCCGAGCAAAAGATAGTATACCATTTGTTCGCAATTGTGTTGTACAGGAGGTTTGCGCTATGTTGCCGGCAGTGGATTGTTTCATTCCCACTATTGAGGATCGCATGCTGGATTGGTGCAATGAGTGGGAGGTGCTCGATATCTGGGTTGAATCTCTCTTGGCAGGAAGTGCACATCCAATACCTCAAAAGACTCGTAAGATTTGGAGCACCAGTAAAGCGACATATCGCAGTTTGAATGCATATCCTTCTTCAAGCTCATGAGGTCTTGGTATTCTATGGGCTTCACTGGGGGGCCTCTACAGTACCAGTTCCATTACCAGTGTATCATTTGAGTTCACAGCCCATCCCTCCCTTTCTTTCGTAACATGAGCTTTAGTATTTAAGGAAATAGTAATCAGTTTTATTACTTATGCTTACAAATCCATTTAATTATTTTAGTTCAAATTCTTGATATTAATATCCCTAATATTAGTAAAATGAATATCATAATTATATATTCTATAAGGCTGTCCAGGGTATACCAACGCGTCTTCACGCGAAGGAATCATACCCCGCATAACAACACGGGTCGTCGATTAAGTGCCGAAAGATGTGTTAGTCAGCGATGTGCTCTTATCTTATCGGTGAACGAACTTATCTTATCAACATTCGAGGACCTGAAGCCCAACCTGAGATTCACGGTTTCAAAACCTAAATCGCCAATTATCAGTCAGTATTTCAATTCCCATGGCTCCAATTGTGCCGCAGTGTCAGGTACGGACATGGAATTCTCTACTATGAAATTGATGAGGCTCACATACTTAATGACATGCACTGCTATTCGCTGATCAGCAGCGATGCACGGAAGAGGCTACTCACGCAAATGAGCTGTTCTGCCTCTTGCATGCAAGACAAGCCCATGGCCTGTACATTGGCTACAAGAGGCGAAATACTCAGCTTGATGCTCTCGACAAAGATCCGCCTACTTACCTGTCAGAGACGCATGTCCCACTGGCCAATGATGACTTCAGCGGTGCCAGCGACAGTAAAGAGATGGAGGAAGTTGTTGATCATCTCCACGTCAAATGGAACACCCTTAATCGAGTTATTGAAGCTCGCAGGAAGCATCACGCTCATTTCTACTCAATCAGCTACGACTATGGCCACCAGGCATACATCGACAAGCTCGTCAGCCACCGTCACATCGTCCTTCTGGCCCTTGGTCGAGCCCGGAAGCGACTCATGGCTATTCTGTACAAGAAAGAGCAATGGTACTCATGGGTGCGCGATGTTCAAGACGATGAAGAAGCAAACCGTGAGAAAGAGCAGAAGAAACTCAAGCAGGAAGCTGCTCTGTTCAAGCGTCACATGAAGCAGATGGAAGCTAGAATGGAGTTGATGCGCAAGAGGGAGGAGCAGAAACTTCAAGATGCCTTTCTTGAAGAAGCATACCGAGAGCGCATGGCTATGAATGAAGATGCAGATGACGAGGCCTGGGATCCTATTGAGGATATGGAGGATGAGCAGAGACATCGATACATTGACTTGATCAAGCACTCCTTGTGGATGGAAGTTGAAGTTGATGACCCTGCTGTCAAGAAGCCCGCTTCGACTGGTGCATCGTCCAAGACGAAGACGAAGACGACGATGAAACTATGGAGGAGCTTTTGCAAGGCGATAAGCGATATCATCATCTTCACACTGATGATTGGTTTAAAGAACGAGTCATCAAAGAAGTCGAAAGCCATAGATTTAAGAAAAAGGGCAAGAAACCGAAGCGTCAGAGAAAGACAAAGGTTACCATCTGTGGGAAGAGTATCTGGAATCATGCCAGTGAAAATGCCATGTCACGCGATGGATGGCTCCAATTCTCCGTCATGGCCAAGGACTGCGATCTAAAGCATGCTATCCAACTCTGCAGAAACTGGTCCGAGTTCTCTGATCTTAACCTGCTCACGCTGTGGCAGTACTTCCCAGCATCGAACTGGACGTCCTGGGGCCAAGACCGCTTCATGCAGCAACTCCAACAGCTAGGTTTCTTCCCCTACTTCACAGACTTTGACGCAGACAAGTATAGTCACCATCATCAGATCGGCAGACGAAGCCAAGGTCGTCGCCAGCATGATATCGTTGAGACGAGGAACATTCTCGTTGGAAACATGAAGCGGAATGATCCTGTTACTAGACGCTTTCTGCAGTATCTTCTCATGCGGAGGGGAGAGCTTCTTGTCATGGTGCGGGATGGCAAGACTGGGCGTGTCATTACTGCGCCGGATGATGAGCAGCTCTGGACGTATCGAAAAAAACAAGGCCTTGGAAGGGCGTCAAAGAATGATTGGTTTAATATTCTAGAGGTCGGGCCTGATTTTATGAAGTTGACGGATATTTTGAGAGAGTGGAGGTTTGGGTTTGATGACTACTATGACGTGTTCATCTGGGACTTTGTACCCGGCGAGCCACACATGGACCTCTATAACATTGCCGTCATGGTAAGTCCCCCCAACCCCCAGACTGCTCGCTATCTCTGACTCTGGCTAGGAACTCCGCAACGCCTGGCGTATGAGAACACCTCGCGATATGTACGTCCACATGGAATCTCTCCTCCGCAGCCTCCACCGCAACGAAAAGATCATGCGCACCCGCCAGATCAAACCGGGAGAGGACCTCAAAAGTCTATGGGACACCATCGCGGACGAAAGATCAGAATTCCGACTCTTCGACGTGAGCAACAAAAAAGTCACCATGCGCAAAGATACCGAACTAGCTGAATCACCGTACATGTTCTACAACAAAGCCAACGAGGTCGAAGACGCTATTCTCTTCCCTGACGAACTCACCTCTGATAGAAAGAGTGTTGCGTTCAGGGAGATTAGGAATGGTGTTGCGAGTATCGAGGATGGTATTCTGCCTAGTACGGCTAGACACTTCGTCAAAGGGCTGGAGGCTATTAATAAGGGGAAGGATCCGATGAAGGCGATGCGTATGGCGAAGCATGATGATGAGAATAATATCTGGGGTCTGCCCAAGGTCTGGGAGACGGCGCTTTTGCAGGCGAGGAGTGATAAGTTGAAGAAATCGCAGAAGGCACTTCTTCAGCGCATGGGGCTGTTGAATTCGTATAAGACACTGTCGTATGATCGACGGCTTGAGGAGTCTGATCCTATGGAGATGATGGAGCGATACAGGGCTTTTAGTAAGTATTTCACTTGGCTAACATGATCGAGACTAACAAGAACAGGCTTCAAGGAGTCTTTCCACGCTGGAGATCTCGAACCAGGGTATAACGCCAAATACAACCTCCTCCAAGAAACACTCCGCGCTATGCTCAAGACGCCTCACGTAGGTTCAACAGATTAGATCTTTTTCATAGCCGAGATTCTCGAGTGGCTTGACCTTCGCGGTGATTACGACGACTACGTTCAAGATCCGCAATACCCTTGGCCACATAGCTTTATCGTGCAAGACATCGTCCAAGCATTCGCCATGATCGCCATGTTCTTCCCAAACTCGGATGTAGCAAAGTTACCAACCATGTTTGTCAACTCAAGCCAGTGCGACGAGTTCAGAAAATCAGGAGTCTTTGATCCCAGGGAACGAAGCAAAGTGCGGCCTAATCGAAGAACGAGAACGAGCTATAAATTTAGGGAGAAGGAGTTCTGGAAAGAGTGGAAGGATTTTTATAAGACGGAGAGATACTTTGGGGATGTATACCCCATGGAATGGAGTCTCGCAGTCCGTCCTATCATCGCTCATTGTTCGTCGTACATCGCTGCTATAAGACACTACTAACGGGTAAAAGTGTATCAAGCTGGTGTTATAGGCCCAGCGTACATGCAGAACCATCCTGAAGTTGTCCTCGGTATGGTAACAGCCAACACCGAACCCCACCGCCCCGACAAACTCGACCTCTTCATCAACTACCAAGACCAATACGGCAACTTCCCCATGACATATCCCCCCAACTTCGTCGACCCCTCCAAATGGCCCCAAGTAATCCTCACCGCCCGCACATTCTCCTCAAAGCATCCCACCGCTCGTTTCGCCATTCTACGCCTCTGGTCAGCACCGCACTACTACCCCTTCATGGTGGGCATGTTCAACCGTAGAAATACAAGCTTCCTCGATAGTCGCGGCCAATCGTGGGAGTGGAAGTTTGTCCCGAAGGATATGCCCGGTAGTGAGTTCAGTGCGCACCATACTACGGGGAAGAGGCTGGATGTGCTGAAGGATAAGTTTGGGGATAGGGTTGTGCATAGGGGGGATTTGATATTGGTTATGGGGGTGGATGAGGATGATTTGTTGAGGTTTTGTACGGCTGTTACGTTTGCGATGCAGACGAAGCCGTGGTTGAGGGAGATTGATCTCTGGAAGAACTTTATCAACGTGGACTTTGAGTTTCTGCTGGACTTGGAGTCTTTCTGGTTGGATTAGAAGAGTTTGAGTGCTGCTGAGAGAACTGGAAGCGGTGTAGGGACTGCATCAAGGTCGCTTGCCGACAAATAAGTTAGTACTGAACCCTATTTACCATAGCAAACCTATAAGAAGTAATCATACAAGGATTATAGACTATACCTACTTAGCTGTAACACTGATGAGAACTCAATTATACGTAAAAGCCAATTAGTAGGTAAGAATAGTTCTTAATGTAACCCTATTATGCCTCTGATAATTATAAGAATCCTCCATTGGTGGGATCTTCTTTATATCTGTAAGCTTGAACTTTCCTGCTTGTATTACAAGCTCTAAGACACCAAGTTACTCTTTACGTTTATATGGTCCTAGTAGCAATTTTAAACTGAGATATTTAAACGATCTGATGTCTCTCTTCGTGTGATATCTGCTTATGAATTCATTTCAACCTACCCTCATCTCAAAATGAAGTTCACCTATTACGCCTTCCTCCCAATTGTCCTCCTCGCGACGTCCACTCACGCAGGATATTGTGGTCCAAGGGCAAAGGTATATAAAGTTGGGACCCATCCGCATTGGCATGAACTCTTCCTCGAGTGCGCTGAAGGCTACGGCGATCTGGTCTGTCCCTATGGCACTACAGCCCAAGATATTCATCGCCATGAACCCGTTGATGAGTATGATCTATGTTCAACCACGGTACGATAAATCCGGAAAGTCTGTTCGGGCTGTTGCTTACTAGAATTCGTTCATAGTACACTTGTTGCCGTTAGGAATTGAGCGCTGCTCGAAGCCGTCTTTTGGGCCAGGTCATCAGCATTGATGCGCCAGGATAGGGGGCCGACCTCAGTTAGGCAAATCGGGTCTTACTCAATAGCAGCTCGACCTAGAGTAGCAAGTATTAGGCCATGGAAGCAGAATTGGAATTTAGTGTTGTAGGCTGGGGGTTTCATGGCCCTAATTACAATTTGGAACCGCCCGCGTCCACCTTCATCATCACACTCTTGACCTCCAAGAAGTTATCCATACTATAAAGCCATCCCTCTCTTCCCTGCCCCGAAGACTTGTATCCGCCAAAAGGAAGATCTCTCGCAGTCGTGGGACTGGTGCAGTTGATACCGACATAGCCCGAGTTGAGCTGTTGAGTGACCCTCATAGCTCGATCAATATTCTTTGTGTAGACCGCTGCATACAGTCCATACTCTGTATCATTCGCCTTCTGGATAGCCTCTTCCTCTGTTTTGATGACGTTGATGTTCACCACTGGCCCAAAGATCTCCTCCTTCATGATCTTTGCATTTTCAGCCGTGTCCAGAAAGATCGTCGGTTCAATGAAGAAGCCTCCCGTCTTGTCATAGCTTCCTTTTCCACCTTGAACGAGCTTTCCTGACTTTTTACCCTTATCTATATAAGATAGAACAGTCTGGTACTGAGTCTTGTCTGCTTGCGGACCGTGATCAACACCCTTTTGCGTCGGATCACCTGGCTTCGCAGCAGCAAGTACCCTCTTACTAGCTTCAATAAACGTTTCAGCAATGGTATCTTGCACGTAAACGCGCGAATTCGCCATGCAGACCTGTCCACTGTTCCACTGGATACTGTGCATAGTGTCTTTAGCAGCCTGTTCAATATCCGCATCATCAAAGACAATAACAGGCGATTTACCACCGAGTTCAAGAATCACCTTCTTCAAGTTAGACTTGGCAGCTGCTTCCTGAATCGCCCGTCCTGTTCGTCCCGAGCCAGTGAACGAGATTGCGCGTACGTCCATGTGTGACGAGAGGGCGGCTCCTGCGGGGTTACCATGGCCCGATATGACGTTGAAGACACCAGGTGGAAAACCCGCTTTGTTGATCAGTTGGGCTAACTTGGCTGCGCCGAGCGGCGCTTTCTCGCTCGACTTGAGCACGACTGTATTCCCGGTGATCAGCGCGGGGGCAGTTTTCCCCGCGAAGAAGAGGAGAGCGGCGTTCCAGGGAATAATAGCACCGACAACACCGAATGGCTGACGAAGAGTCATGGTCACATAGCCTGGCGTGTTAAGACTCGCCTGGCCTTGGATATGAGGCCAAGCCTCAGCGTAGTACTCATAGCTCCCAGCAGCGGCGTACCCCTCAAAGAACTCGGGTAATGGACGACCCATTGACTTTGCCTCCAGTAGAGCCAGTTCGTCATTATGCTGTCTGATTAGACCCGCGAGCTTCTTCATGTAGCCGCCGCGCTTGGCGGGATCTAAAGCAGACCATGCGGGGAACGCACGCTGAGCAGCTGCGACTGCGTTGTTGACATCGTCTTTTGTGGCTTCGGGGACTTGATAAAGACAGTTTTAGCTGAGAATCAAAGCGGGGATTGTTTGTGTCTTACCGTCTGCAACTTTATCGCCTGTCGCTGGGTTAAAGAGGGGAAAAGTGTTGCCGTCAGAAGCGCCAACCAACTGATATCGTCAGTTCATTGCAATTGACAAGCGGGGAATTGGCTTATACTTGACCGTCAATCAGCACCAGAGGCTTGATTGCCTCGCTTCCATTCGTGGAGCCCATAATGAATGATGAGTATTTGGTCTTTGTGTGAGTTTGAGCACTGAGAAATGTCTCAATTTATCAATGACGAGATTGGTTTCACATGACATCAATCATGGACTTGATAGGCAAGACATCCGGAGGAGTTTATGCGCCACCCCCGCAATAGTTCGGGAGGGGGAACAGCCGTGAAAGACTGCAGCCGAGACGCGGCGCTATCAACGGCCCGAGATGATGATCGTGGTGGAGTGGATCTGGCAGAGTATGAGCTGATGTTTATCTATGACTCTATGTATTATGCATAATAATAAGTCTATGATCTCTATCTGAGTGAAGTCTTTGAAATTGTGGACGTTGATACAGTTTGTTCTTGTCGCCACCTAAAGTTACTCTACAGGAAGCCATTGACAGGCCAATTCCTTGATCTGAGCTGGGAAATGGTTTTCCGGCACCTGGACACTTTCTCTGCCGCTGAACCAGCCGTAAAATGCCTGAAGACTAGCTAGTTCAGGGTCTGCCAGAAGGTCCAATGCATAGAGGTCTTTGGCAAAGTGAAGAGTCGAGTATAAAACGCAATCAGCGACAGTGACCTGTCCATCTCCACCATCAAAGCGAGTATCCCCCTCATAGTATTTCTCCAGCAATTTAAGATTCTTCTGGCAGTACTCAAGAGCATGTTTCGCAGTAATTGCATGCGTCTCCTCAAGCATGTTGAACAGCGCCGTCCCCTTGTGGCACGCAAACCCAAACTGACTGGTGACTTCATCCGCAAGACCCAGGACTTCCCTGATGCGTGCTTTCTCCTCCGCCGTCTTTCCGCGCATACTTCTACCAGCATTCTTAGCCAGTTCAATTTGCCATGACTGCTGCGGATTATCGCAAATGTCTTCAAAGTACTCGAGGATGGCGATTGACTGTTTGATGAACTTTCCATCAGAAAGACGCAAAACTGGCACTGTTCCTTGAGGCTTTCCGGGCGCGGTTAAGCTGTTGCTATTGGGGGAGACGGTCACTTCTGTGATTTTGATGAGTGGTGATTTGAGGATGTTTTTCTCGGCGAGATAGATTAGAACGCGGCGGGGATACATTCCCATGAGAGGGAGAAGAGTTCGAGAGGGGTTGACATTGTGAGGGTAGTTGATAGATTTATCGGGTGATTGAGTGAGCTGTGGCAATAAGATTGACTCAATAGGGACTTTTATATGTCTCTGGTAAGGAGACTTTGCGGACTGTTTAGCTGACGTGAAGTCTCCGATAGGTCGGCCAGTTTTGTGTCGGGATCTTTAAAGTGTCCGGTGGCTACTGCTATGGAATTTGAGCTAGGGTGCGGCCGAGAAACGTTCCAGTGAGGGAATTGAAAACACTGAAGCAAGGAGAAAGGTGTCAAGGAGATGCTGCTATCACTCGATGGGGTAGTTATGTTAGCAAAGTATTAACGAAAGCACGTCAAAGTATCAACAGGCTCATTATTCGTCTACATTTTGAGTATAATTTAGCTCAAAGTCCGAGGAACAACTCTCGAGCAGATCTGATCTCAGTCCCATGGCCTTCTCTACAGTTTTGGAACCATCCGTTGAGTTGAGATTTGAGCCATGTCGACTGAGGCATATCTCCTCCGAGTACATCGTAATGTTTCAATCAATGTTTCTAAATTGCAAGATGTGAAGGGTCTACTGAGAGATATTACTTGAATGATGATGGTGATGTCAACGATCCCGTATGCTGCATGTGGAGTTAACATTTCGTGTCGTCAACCTCGGCGTTCTATCTTAGTATTTTGAGTCGATGGTGCAATCGAGCAGCCCACAAGCCATGTTGGGAAAACGGAAATCCGTACGATTCTACCCTGTCCATTTGTCTATAAATTCAGCACTTCCTCCCTCATCCAAACTCCTTTCGAAAGACACCACATCCTGCTCCCACGTCAGAGGGGGCATTCCACCCTTGCACATTACCCTTACTTTCTACCCCTAACCTTCCAAAATGGCTCCTTCATGCCTTTCCAGACTCCTCCTCGTCCTCCTAGTGGGAGCCACCCACGTCGTGGCTCATCCTTTGAACATGGACAGCCCATCCCCCGTCGTCGTTGCGAGATCACCATGTAACAAAGACAGATACTATCAGAACAAGTACAACCACGGTAGTGTCAGCTGGAAGACGGTCATAGAAGAAATGTACGAGAACGAGAACAAGTACAAGCACGGTGATCACGACGATAGGGAGCCCACAGACGAAGCGTACAATGACAAATGGAAAGACGCGTGGAAGGACGCGTTAGAGAAGTACAAGAACGAGAAAAAGAACAAGCACAAGCACGGGTATCAAGACGATAAGGAGTCCACAGATGGAGCGTACAAGGACAAGTACAAGGACGCGTGGAAGGACACGTGGGAGAAGTTCAAGAAAGAGCAAAAGAACAAGTACAAGCACCATGGTGACAAGTACGCATCAAAGTACAGGCCTGAAGAGAATGGAGTCAAAGAATCGACAAAGACCGAATATCCAGAGGAGGTTTCTTCAAAGGATGACAAGAAGACCGAAACAACCCACAAAGGCGAGAATTACAAGTCTAGCAAGAGTAAGAATAACAAAGACGACCAGGAGGACTTGAAAGACTCAGCCCAAAAGAGCAATACGCATGCAACCGACGAGGACAGCGAGTCTAAAGTCGAATCGAAGGTGGTGAAGTCTTCCGTTAGAAATTCTAAGAACGGGAAAAGAAGCGAGAAAGAGAAGGCTCGCCAGGTCCTCAAAAACAACAGAGATGGAAAGTCCAAGCATAGTCAGGGCAGCAAATACCCGGGGGTTAAAGGCAAAAAGAAGAAGACAAACAAGTCAGACGGGCGTACGCTGTCTTTGTTAGATATTTTGACCGGGGGGAAAGGTCGGCTTCTATTTAAGCTATTCGAGAAGAAGAAGAAGAAGCCCAAGTTCAGGCCCAAGGGCCCCTTAGTACCTTGGCCAGGCTTCTCCGCCAAGCATCACAAGACCGGACTAGCTCCTACCGAAGAGAAAGGAGTTGAGCAGAAGGCAAAGATTTCGCCAAGATGCGGCGGGCTCCTACCATTTTGGGCTTGGCTACTTATTGGAGACAAGATCGGAAGGAATAGGG
The DNA here is from genome assembly GCA_013396015.1 of Fusarium mexicanum. NCBI lineage: Eukaryota > Fungi > Ascomycota > Sordariomycetes > Hypocreales > Nectriaceae > Fusarium > Fusarium mexicanum. The sequence continues at coordinate 48,918 of JAAOAM010000258.1, forward strand.
AGGCAAAGAAGAAAAATAAGCAGATAAAGGAATTGGAAGAAGCTAAGAAGAAAGCGGAACAAAGGAATGGACCACCCAAGCACCCCCACCTGGCTCCGACTTGGGTTACAGACCCCCTGGGTGAGAAGGAGAAGCTCAAAGAAATATTTCGAAAAGTGCAAAAGGAAAAGCAGAAAAAGCGCCCGAGCAAGTTGATACCCAACGTTGATGGTAAAACCAGCAAGTTTGCCGTTAAAAAGCCCATCAAAGAGAAGGAAAATGTGAAAGAGAAGGTTTCTGCAGCCAGCGGCAAAGAGTCAGATTCTTCCGAGACGAAGCAAAAGAAGACAAACGAGAACAAACAGATGTAAAAGGTGCGAACCCAACACGGCCTCGTTATATTTCCTCGACAAGTATGCTAACTAGAAATCAGGGGAAGAATCTGATAAGGCGTTTCTGGGGGGGCTATTAATGTATTTATATGATTATGGATGGGAAATGACTTGGGAACCGAAATATCAGTGAATGAAAAAACACGATTCGGACCAACATTGCGATTGCGAGACGTATAAAGAAGAAAAACACCAAGGAGATTGAACGATCACTGGGGCGGCACGTGAGGCACCCAAGGATCAAACACAATCAAGTTACTACAAGTTCAATCAGCTCTGGTCTTCATTCCTCTTGCAAGCTCTCGACCCGACAAGGCTCTCGGCGGTGGTGGCAGAAAAAAGGACAGTTGGATCTCTCGGGTCTAGATTGCGCTTGAGTCTAGCCTTGGTTTGGTAGTTGATCTTCGATAGCTGGCGCCACAGCATACCAATACAATCGACTGCCTTTGAAGAATTCTCCATTTGTGAAATAAAATCCAGTGGCTTCATGACCGGAAGCGTATTAGTGCATGTGTGATGTGTAATACTGCAGCAGTATGTGAAGCTGAAAACAGTGACTTTTATTAGGTTTGTTGGAGTATGAGTTATAACACCATCCCAAAATTAATTAGAGTGTTAGTCCCGCGTACTATACTTGGTAAATAAACAGTATTCATGCAAGTCGCTCTGATATACTATTCCCCCTGTGCATATTCTACTCATCCAGTGACTCCCTCGCACGAGTACGAACCCGAGCCAGTTCAATCTCAAAAGCCTTATTCTTAGCATCCTCATGTGAATCTGACGAGCCAGCGCAAGACTCCAAGTCAAAATCTCGCGATGAATGTGATAAACGTCTGATAGGTCGACTAGGTGAAATACCCGATTGATCCTGGGTAAGTCTCGCTGCTTCTGGTTTCTGGATGGAGTCGGTGGTGTAGCGGCTGCTTTGGCTTGTTCCTTTTCCTCGAATGCTGTTGAATGCGCGTGAGTTGGCCGCGAGGTTGAAGTAGGGTCGTAATGAGGGGAGACAGGCGATGACCAGACCGAGATATAGATCCAAGGTATTCCAGAAGTCTAAGGGTATGTCAGTGTGGGTTTATGTGAGTTTGGATGAGATACTTACGGGCTTCGACGATTGAAACCTTACGGTGGGCTCCGGCGATGAATAGTTCATGGAAGCGGACGATACTAATGATCATGTTGATGATGCCGAGAAGGAAGGTTAAGTAAACACCAACTCGCAGCCATCCTTTGATCATGAGATCAGGTACAATGAGCCAAGGAAGAATGAAGACTCAGTATGTTAGCTTAGGTCATGTCATCAAAATGAGGCGCTTACTGAATACATCGCCAGCAAAATGCAAAGCCCAAGAAGTCTTCAAGAACATCATTGCGGCATTATGTGGACATTTGTTGTCAGGTTCCAAAGACCTATCGATGTTAGCAACTTGCATAATTCTGCTGCTGACGGTGACTAACCAAAACCGAGTGACCGGGATACAGACACAGAACGGAAGAGCCATGGTGACGATATAAGATAGAGCAACATAGAGAGCAGTAGCCCACAGAAACATTCTCCTCTTGTGCATATGGACAGGAATGACCTGGCGATAAACAGCCAGCAGAGCAGCTTTGCAGAGATAAAACGCCGTGAAGAAAGGCAAAGCACAGATCCAAAGCAACTACCCAAATGTTAGTCCTTAACCTCAATGACAGCAATTATTCCATACCTTGAGAATAAACTCTTTGTCCTCGCGAGTTCCATCATAATCCTTCAAAGTGCCGTCGACCCATGGCTCCATGACGCCCATGTGAACATATGTGACGCAGAACGACGCCACGGTTATACCAGCTGCCCATGCTAGAATCATCCATATGTCGCTGTCGATGAGTCTTCGTTTTTGGATGACGAGGCGGAGGTAGATTCGTGCGATGATGACGATGGTTGATAAGGCGATGAGTGTCCATTCTGTGATCTATACTTGTTAGCTAATGGATGAGTCTGTAATGATAATACTGACCAGAAGGGTTGACGGTCCTATCGCCATGGCTGCGGTGTGATAGTGTCCACGATCTAGTATGAGAGTGTCGTGTTACTTAATACTGTACGCACGTACAAGTGACGCTATATGTAAGACATGAGAAGAAACAACCAGCAGACGCATCAGTCCACAAATGTGATGACACCTTATCTAAATACCATGCTCGCTCTTTCGCGAGGAAGAAAAAATAAAGTTTGCCTTCCGTTTTCATAAGCGATCCGGAATCTCTTAGCGGACGGGACGTGGCGCATTCCGTATGCAAGGGCTGGAAGTCGATCTGAGCAACCACAAAGCTAAAATAACTGGGTAGTGAGACCATAAGAGTCGAGCCTGTCGTTGGTGATGGACGGTGCTGGTATGTTATGTAAAGTCAGTTGGGTGTAGCGATTTGGTAGACCTCATAGCGCTTACGCGGATATGCTCGCTTAGTTGGTAAGGTCAACACGTGGCAAAGCCATTATTGAGAAAACAGATTGTTGGGAGGGATGATGAGGTGAGTTATCGTATGTCTTGGCAAAGGAATTGCCAGATTGAGCAAGTTGGAGGATTCTGGACTGAAATGGCTTCGAATTGAGGGTTTAACGGCGTCTATTGTAGACCTGCTATACTGAAGCAGTAAGTTTTTGAGGATACCATTAGGTCTAGCACCCGTTCCAACGTTTGGAGACATGATTAGTAAATATCTGACATAATAGTGCTTATGTAGATCCAGCGTCAAGACCAAGTGATGGGGGAGTACACTCATGTGCACCAGTGTTGCTCAAAGCCCAGCATTACACGCGATGTCCATTATTTCGAACTTACATCAGATCATAATCCTTCAGTTCACCTCCAAAATCACCCAACAATAAGAGAACTTCGCTCTGCATACCTCATGCCAACTACCTGCTCCCGAAGCAAAAGCCGTTGGTCCGAGGCATGCAACAAGAGTAAAGACGTTATTGTATGACCATCGTATGCGTCATCTAACACCAAATACTCAACAGATCTACGGAAGCAGCGTTAGACAATGGTGCTTTTGTCAATGCCCAATGTAAGTGGCGCCGACGAAAATGTCGCTGATCTGCAGCATGTCAAGCGACTCGCTGATCGACCAACTCTATTCAAAAAGAGCTGCGATTCGCCAAGACTCTAAACATCGCCTGTCCGAGGTTTAAGACAAGTCCAATTGCACAACAATGTCATCCTTGCTTTACAGTGAGGATCTCTTCAGGACTTGAGAGGACCAATGGTGACTTCATATGATCGACATCATCACAGAGAATTGAGTGAGGGGAGGCTACTATGCAGCGTTCACGCGGAGCTTTTAAAATTGTACAATGGAGCATTATGGAGTCGCATTGCCAATTCACGCGGTGAGCAGGGATACCTGAGATTCTCTGTGCTTAGTTAAATTTATGGAGTAGTTAGCTTGGAAAGTGATACAACGTCGCGTAGAGACCCTAGTCAATCACCCGCGGAGAATATCGTGCAAGCGAACGTATATTATACGACATATGCCTAGAATTGTATCACGCAAATGTTTCATGTAATGTTTTAAGCCCGTGAGACCAAGAATTGTTCCAGTGGGGTACCCTCAGATGATCTGAGTCGCCATGACGCGCTATCAGGGTACGTCTGAGCTCAATCCGAGTCACGAGAGGGCCAAAGCACTGTCATCCTCTTAGCGTGACTGATCGTTATTGGATTATTTACTATGTCAATGCCAAATGTCACGATAGCGTCGAGACGGACTCACATCTCAGTGCCATATTGACGGGCCCAAATCATTAATGGACAAGGGTAGTCCCCAGTCACATGCTCACTCTCTGCAGCGGGATCTTCGTTCGTCACCGGCCAGGTTACAGATCTACTTGAAACCAAAAGACACGCCTCGGAATTACGGATAATCACGACATTCGATATCGCTCGATTATCAGGCAAGAATCAGTCAAAGCGGTGAAGCCAAACCAAAACAAAAAAGCAAAAAAGAGATCTCATATGCAGGTCATTTCAACAAGGATATGGCTTGGCATTGATTCTTCCCAACCTGTTGGACCTCTTGGCTAAGCAGGGCAATATCACCAGTGGAGATTCCAACAAATTGATCGACGAAACAAAAGACCGCACAGAGCTTCTTCATCGTTACAAATCCCTTACAAACCCACAATCTTTAACCTCGGAACATTCGGTAAAGCCTGTCAGTGTCAACGCCGAACCCCACTCCAACCACATGGGCATATTGTGATCGGCAGTTAGCAAAATCCAAGCTCACGTCGCCCGCAACAGGCCTGCGGCAGTTGACGCCTCGATCTGGTTGGTCGCAGTAAAACAACGATCAGCGGTATTCTTCAGGTCCAGGGTATCATTGCCTCCGCAGATCAGGTCGGAGAGATTACAGCTTGAGGAAAGAGATGCACGATTAGATCATCGCTCTGCAGGGGGGGATATTGATGATTGGATATGCATTATAAGCTCAAGCTCGTCGATCTCTTACAGTAGTGAGACGGAGTCTGTGAGAGCTGAACTATGAGCCCCTCTCGTGGATTAATATTAATGTACTTAACTAGACCTTATGGCCCCCGCGTGAGGGAAAATGTGTTTCTGATGACTCCAAACATATGTTGAATCTGTTTCCGTCGTGAGTGCACAATGTATCTTCGTTGGGCTGACGAGAGTCATCCAACTATGGATACTCGCTCAATGCCGGCGGATAGTTCATCCCGCTCGGTAGAGATTCAAGCCATTCTCATCACCTTCTCCATTCTTTCTACGATCACCGTCGTATTACGACTCTATGTGCGATACAAGGTTCTTCATTCTCTCGGCTGGGATGATAGAGCTATGGCTGCTGCCCAGGTCCTTACAATTGGAGCTGCAGTCGCCATCGGTTTAGGTATGCTTCGATCAACGTTGTTGTGAAGAGTGAGTGCTGACGTGGATGTAGAGAATAATTATGGGCTTGGACATCATACTTGGGAGCAGTCGAAGGAGAACTACGTTGCTTACATGAAGGTTAGCTTCGCTCTTCCATGGCCTCAACTCATGCTAATATTTCCTAGGCGTTCTATGCTTCCGTCATTGTATACAATGTCGCCATGTGTCTCGTCAAAATTGGAATTCTTCTTCAATACCGACGAGTCTTTGCCATACCGATCCTACAGGCCTTGACATTCTACGGACTGGTCATCATGGTCGCCTGGACTATCACGATCGCTTTCCTTAATACTCTCATTTGTGTACCGGTCGCCAAGTTCTGGAACTCGACTTTGGATGGACATTGCACTGACCCTTTGACGGTCTGGTACGTCATGGCCGGCTTCAACCTCGTCACAGACATCACTGTATTCTGCATGCCGTTGCCAGTTATTGGAAGCTTGAAACTTCCGAAGAAACAAAAGATTATGCTGTTGGCCATCTTCAGCATTGGTTTCCTGTAAGTAACTCAACAGCTCCTGATACGCTGTTACTAACACGACCAGGACTTGTGCTATCTCGATTATTCGCATTCGAACACTAAAAACAGCTGCTTCAACAAAAGATCCCAATTGGGATAATGTTGACGCCGCAATATGGTCATTCCTCGAAGTCACCCTCGCCATTATTTCGTCATGCCTACCTACCCTCCGACCACTCTTCTCCAAGCTCATGCCCAAGCTTTTTGCCTCGTCATTCAGCCGAAGCAATCGTGCTTCTGGGTATGGCTATACTCGAACACGCAGCAGTCAAAACCTACGAAGTATGTCTCGAAGGCGAACTCAAGACATCAGTCATGACTCAATGGAAGATACATCCACCTTGCGAAAAGATGAAGTCCCTCTACCATCAATCACTCACAAACACTACCGTACCTACCCGGGTGTTAGTGTCAGTATTAAAGCTGAGCAGGGACTGAATCATGTTGATGAAGCAGCGTCGCAGAGTCCAATGGAACCAAGCTCACCGAGTCGAGGCATCAAAGCCACGACTGTTGTTACACAGGAGATTGTGGTAGAGAGACGCGCAGACGATGAATGGAGCCACGGCAGACCAAGTGACAGCGATGCAACTCTTCGAGAATGAGATACCTAACACAAAAATGCCATTCTGCCGCTTCTTTATGAGAAATGCATATTATTACCTATCGCTTTAATGTAATCTTAATACACTTTTTATTTATTTTTAGCACTCACCGTATGTTCTAGGCCTCCAAAGCTAACCCTAAGCTTTAGCTTTTAGCTGTAGCTCTCCGGATTGGGAAGTTAGTGCTATGACGGAAGCCTCGGGCCCTCGGCACGGTTAGCTCAGATCGACGCTTTCGGGATAGCTACGCGATCTAGCTCTGGTCTATTCTTGTCACAAGATGGATCTATACGAACCGATAATCGCCCGTATAACCATTAGTAGAACGCCACAAGTCAATGCCGGCTCGTATTGAACTTTAATCTCTTTTCACCGCAATGTCCAGACGTCAGAGGCGAATGTCTAAACGTTTGCCATTTTGTATAAATAGTCGCCGCTATTCAGCGTAATCTCAATCATCATTCTGCATCACTTTCTCTCTCATCTACAAGACTCTCACATCTCAAAAGACACCTTCTCACTCTTCAAAATGAAGTTCAGCATCCTCACTGCCCTTACCGCCATTGTTGGCAGCGCTGCCGCCGCTAACCAGGCTGTTGTCACCAACGACTGCTCTGGTACCATCTATGTTCAGTCTTATCCTTACAACGGTGGTGCTCCTGGACCTCTTGTGACCCTCAAGCCCGGACAGAAGTTCTCTGAGAACCTTCGCTCCACTGGATCTGTACGTTGAATTCATGTCTGCTTTCATCAGGACTGAACTTGTTGTACTAACAATTATTGTAGACCGTCAAGATTGCCACTACCAAGACTCTCACCAACCCTCTCTTCTTCGGCTACTCCTCTACCTCCAAGCCCAACTACGTTTACTACGAGTTCAGCACGTAAGTTCATGTACTTGAGCACTGCTTGATATTTATACTGACATATCTAGTCAATTCGGTAACCCCTTCGCCAACAAGCACAACATCCTCACCACCGGTAAGGGATGCAAGCAGTTTGACTGCAAGGCTGGCGATGCTTCTTGCTACAGCACTCCCAGCATGAAGAAGGTCTATGGCTGCCCCAGCCCTGCCACTATCACCGCCACCATCTGCGCCAAATAGAGGATACACTAGACAGGACCACTGAGCCATTTGAACGAGGGGTTGAACTATTGGAGGGAAGGGCGATAGACAGGGAAATGTATAGATCTTATTGGTTAAGTTGGTAGTGCATAACTATTTAATAATAGAAACACTTAGCCCGAAACGAGATTGGTATTCCTCAGTTAAATGCGATGTCGATTATTATGAATCCGAGAATAAATAGTAGATACAAGGGTAAGATGAATAGTTGTTTGACTAGGACGTTTCTCAGGCATATCATAGAGGTGAATTTACTTCAAGCAATTGGCTTGGAGCTTATGACATATAATATCTGTCCCATGCTTCCCATAGAAGAGTTAAAATTCACTTGACTAGTGTGCCTTGAGCTAAAGAATTCTTTTATCCGATGAACTTCAGAATAACTATTTGCCTCACAGAAACCAGCCCTTTTCAATAGATTTACCATCCAAAACCATTAGACTTGAGTTCATTCGCCACTTGCTCAGCCACCAGCTGGTTAATAGCAATCCCAGGATGGTAATCATTGAACCAGAGCTATTGAACTTTCAGTATAAAGAATCTTCACTCGAGGGAGATTACTTACGCATGACTTTCCATCGCTATTGTAGCAAGTCGCATCAGGTGCGCCATAAGCCTTTGGGTTGTTGATAGCCTTCTTGAAAGAAACAGATGTATCAACAAGAAGAGTCTTGGCACCAGAGTTGGCTTTCTTGAAGGCGCTGAGCTTTGAGGCCAACTTGCTGTTGTAGAGCTTTATAGCCTTGACGAGAAGAGCGTTCGAATCAGCGCCTTGTTGGATCATCAACGGCGTCAACTCGGTTGCTGAATACATCGTTAGCATACAAGTTTAGAACACTATAGTGCCCAATGACTCACGTGGAACGCTAAGCAGCACAAACTTGCGTAGACCAGCACTGTACAGAGCCTTCAACAGCTCAAAGTATCTCGTAGTAGCCTTCTCAACCACTGCGTCTGCATCTTGCAGATAGAAAGAATTTCCAACGTCATTAACGCCAATCCAAACCCCTGCAATGGTGTTCTGCGCTGTCCACGACGTGCCAGCTGGATGCTTGCCGACAGAGTTGGAGAACTGATTGACTTGGTCTACAAAACTCAAGACAGTGCTTGCATAGGGCTTGACAATGTTGGCATCGACTGTAGCGCCTCCGTAGGCAAAGTTGTATGACAGAACGAGGGAGTTGTTTTGCTCTTTGACCATGTCGCCGACCCAGTTTGCTCCACCGGCTGCTGTCCATCCTGGGAAGGGGGGGTTGCCGAGGGGGTTTGCGGCGGAGGGCTGTGCGCCGTTGGGGTCGAAGCCAGTCTGGGAGTATGAGTCGCCACTAAAACACGTCAATTTCACTTCATTCATTTATCGTTTAGTAACTCACAAGGTGAAGAGATAGCTGATGCTTGACGCTGCGTGGACTGCGGCGCTCTGAACCAAGATGCTGCCCATGGCAGCAACAAGAAGCTCGGACAGCATGGTATGAGACTCAACAGAAAAACAGTAAAATTTAAAAAGTCTGCCAAGACAATTTATCCAAGCTTGTAAGTTTCATATGGCAACCAACGCACTACTTATATCTACTCAAATCCACGTTTCAGATCCAGGACGCAACCTTGTTTCCCCATCCCACAAATCATGAGCCGATCTTGTGACCAAGGAATGTCGACGGAGGATCTTGTTTAAGTATAATGTCTGGAAAGGGATAGACGGAGGTGGTCCGAGGCGGGGTATAACATATTTGGACCGGGAATCGCAAGAAAACCATGATGGCAGCATGCAGATCATACATTGTAGCTTTCAGTCGGAGCTGTAATTGGTACGGAAGAATATTTTCCGTGGACAGATCTGTGCGTTCCCGTCGGTCCGGTCTTGATATCGCTTAGCTCATTAAGTTGCATGACATAGTATAGAGGTTCATTGAAGGAAGAGCGTTAATGATTTCCGTCCAAAGGTTATTGCGGCTTCGTTGGTGCATTGGTAGCATATGTAGTCTAGCTCCATGGATTAGTCGACCAACGGTATTCTGCAAATGGATATTGTGGAGTAATCTCTAATCAATGAGCCTGAATCAATTGCTCCAGCAGATACTTGCGTTTTAGGTACGTTTCTAGAGAATTAGATCTTTTTCGCTTTCTAACAGTAAAATAATACGGGTTTTGGTCCCGAAAGTCATACTTAAATATGGTCGCACGTTATTGGTATGTCAATCAATGTCATCTGAGGTGTTTGATGCAGGGTAGCTAGCTGTCTTCCAAAGCTGTTGTTAAATCGTCTTTTAGTACTAACCAGGTATCTATCTGTAATCTCAGAGTAGTGCGATATCTAGTCTGATAAGATATACATTTTAGCTTCCCTCTAAACACATTTCTGGCAGCTCGCGAAGAACGTGCAGCTCTGTTGCACGTAGAAGAAGTGGTGACAAAAAAGGCTTAACCTAAGATGCATGGCCAATCGCCGCTGTTCTGTTAGTGCTTTCTTTCACCCTCGGTGAACCTGGTTGGCACTTTTGAACAAACCAAGCAGGGATCCATACACAAATGCGGGGGACTCACCATACCAACCAATAACCACGCATAAATTACCAACATCTCTTCTGCCGAAAAGCCGTGATTTATGGAGTCCAACCTATCAACAAATAAAAAACCCCAACAATGCTCTTTACCACGTGGAAGCGGCCCTCCAACACATTGGCTTTATTGCATCAACCCGAGGCTTTAAGCTGAATACGTTATTATCGGCCGAGTCTTTTTGCCAGGAGCTTATCTTAGTCTGCTTATCACGTTTCATCTTGATTGGGCCAGAGCGTAGATTCACAGGGGTAATGCTTAAGCTAAACTTGTTACTGCCACCGGCGAGAGCCGTCAGATCCGATTGTTGTTAATGTTTGCTGGATATGGTGATGATTTGAGATGACGATCCGGCAGCTGAGTTCCGATCAGATGGGGAGTTCCGCGATGATAGGAATTATACATATATATCAAGGTTGCATTTGAACTAAAGGAGAGTGACAGGTGTAGATTCTTTACTGTTCTTATTACCGACTCGCTAGGTACATCATGAAGTCCCTCGCTGCCCCCAGCATTCTGGCCGCTCTTCTTACGACACCCGCTCTCGCAAAGCCCGTCGTCGATGAGAAGTATCCCTACAAGGGCCCGGCAGTCCCCGTCGGTGATTGGGTCGATCCCACCGTCAACGGCAATGGAAAAGGATTCCCTCGCCTCGTTGAGCCTCCCGCCGTGAAGCCTGGCTCTTCAAACCCCAGCAACAACGTCAATGTTATTTCGACGTCGTATACTCCTGGCGGCATCAACATCCACTACCAGACGCCTTTTGGACTTGGTGCTGCGCCGGCTGTTCATTGGGGAACCAGCGCGTCTGAGTTGAAGAATAAAGCTACTGGGTCGACTACCACGTAAGTTCCCGCGTCTTGGCGACATGGGACTTTACCCGATTTGTCTGTGCGTTGGATCGTCATTGGCTTACTTACTCTTATCCAGCTACGATCGCACTCCTCCTTGCTCCGCTGTCAAGGCTGTTACGCAGTGTAATCAGTTCTTCCACGATGTTCAGATCAGCGATCTCAAGCCTGGCAAGACTTACTACTATCAGATTCCTGCTGCCAACGGCACCACAAAGTCTGATGTCCTAAGCTTCACTACTGCTCGCGAAGCAGGCGACAAGTCAGAGTTCACCATTGCTGTTCTCAACGACATGGGCTATACCAACGCCGCTGGTACTTACAAGTATCTCAACAAGGCTGTTTCTGACGGCGCTGCTTTTGCTTGGCACGGTGGTGATCTGAGCTATGCTGACGATTGGTTCTCTGGCATTCTGCCCTGCGAGGATGACTGGCCTGTTTGCTACAACGGGACTTCAACTGAGCTTCCCGGCGGCGGTCCTGTTCCCGATGACTACAAGACTCCTCTTCCCAAGGGCGAGGTCGCCAACCAGGGAAGTCCCCGCGGCGGTGACATGAGCGTTCTGTACGAGTCGAACTGGGATCTTTGGCAACAGTGGCTTAACAGCATCACCCTCAAGATTCCCTACATGGTCGTCCCCGGTAACCACGAAGCCACCTGCGCCGAGTTCGACGGCGGCAACAACACTCTCTCTGCGTATCTCGACAACGACAAGAGTAATGCCACCCAAGCTAACATGACGCTTAACTACTACTCCTGCCCCCCCTCACAACGCAACTTCACCGCGTTCCAGAACCGTTTCCACATGGCTGGCGATAAGTCCGGCGGTGTTGGCAACTTCTGGTACTCGTTCGACTACGGTCTTGCGCACTTTGTGTCTATCAACACAGAGACCGATTACGCCAACAGCCCTGAGAAGCCGTTTGCTGCGGATCTCAAGGGAGATGAGACGCATCCTTTGGCGAATGAGACTTATGTCACCGATTCTGGACCTTTTGGTGCTGTGCATGGTTCTTACAATGATACCAAGAACTATGAGCAGTATCAGTGGTTGGCTAAGGATCTTGAGAGCGTTGATCGATGCAAGACCCCTTGGGTTATTGTCATGGGCCACCGTCCTATGTATAGTTCTGAAGTTGCCAAGTACCAGGTCAACATCCGCGCTGCTTTCGAGGATCTGATGTTGAAGAACAATGTCGATGTCTATATTGCCGGGTAAGCCAACATCTCCACCATCAAGATTCGTGCACTAATACTCGACAGTCATATTCACTGGTATGAGCGTCTTCAGCCCATGGGCCACAACGGCACCCTCGACTCTGGCTCCATCATCAACAACAACACCTACAAGACCAACCCCGGAAAGTCAATGGTCCATCTCATCAACGGAGCCGCAGGCAACCTCGAGAGCCACAGCGTTCTCGACGGCGAGCCTCGTCTTAACATGACCGGGTTCCTTGACCAGACTCACTTTGGCTTCGCCAAGTTGACTGTTCATAACGAGACAGCGCTCTCTTGGCACTTTATCCACGGTGATGGCGGTGTTGTGGGTGATGAGCTGACTGTCTTGAAGGAGAGTGCTTCGAAGTGCGCTGCTTCTGGAAACTCTTCTTCGTCTGGAGGTGCGAGCGGTACAAAGGCCCCGGTTGCTACACCTACTAAGGCTACTAGCGCTGGTACCAAGACATTTGTCTCTGGGGTTCTTGGCCTTCTTGTTCTGGCTCTGGCTTTGTAGAGGATAGATGTAGATGGTACCTTTGTTCTTAGATATTCATCCTCGAGAGGACTTGTGATACACAATCACATAATCAAATCAATTATTAATCTCAATTGGGTCAGCCATATGGCCTCGGACCTTGAGCTACGTGAAGTGATGTATTGTGCAATTCCCGGGTTGATAAGAGGGGAATAATGAGAAGCAGTTTCACTTACTTCTTGGCACATGCATTACAGCATTTTTAAGAATTCATACGTCCGTTTGACTGGCCATACTTTCTTCCTATTTATCCACTATGCCTCGCCAACTGTCATGACCTCTTCCGTCACAGCCCAATCACTTTTGGCCCAAAAAGCACGCCGCATACGTCAGATCATCTGTGCAACACGGGATGCGACAAGAGATCCCCCAATGAGGAACACAAAAGGGTGAACATGACGTAGATAGTGCCGGATCAGCTCGGCAGATACTAAGCTAAAATGATCTTGGCAACTTATAAGGGCAAGATTTTCGCTTACGCCTTGGTAGCTGAAAGCTGATGTCTCACCTTGGGCAGATCGATGATGCCCGTCTGACTTGGAAAAACCGATAATATTTTATGATTGCACCTCAATAAATCCTCAAGTCTTAGTCTGACTTTCTTAACATTCTCGTGCCGGACGCTGCTGTAAATCAACTGATCTCTCATCCTGCCTTTTGTCGCAAAAACTACCGAATACTGTACTTACCATGGTTATCATCGTCACCGGGGTAAGCGAGCCTATGGCAGTGACGCAGAAATGAAGCTAAACTTATCGAAAGGGCGCCGGGTTCCTCGGCTGCAATTTAATCCAGCTGCTTCTTGAACAGAACCACGAAGTCGTCGTGATTGATTCACTATGGACTGGATCTCAAAGTACCCTCGATAATTTCCGATCAGACAAGCGAGTGCGATATATTCAGTGCGCTTAGATAATCCCAACACGTTATTCCAGTGCTGATATTTTATAGAGCTGATGTACGAGATCCGTTGCCGTGGATAGACAACGTCGAGCAAATCTATCATCTCGCGTGCCCTGCGAGTCCCGTGCATTTTGAGACTCAACCGATCGATATCTTGCAAACTTGCTTCAATGGCGCTTCGAATGTCTTGGACTATGCAGTGAAACATAACGCTCGAGTGCTACTCGCTAGTACATCAGGTACGAGTTCTCGCTTTGACAAGTAGCTATAATGCTGACTTGCGGTGGCCTCCAGAAGTCTACGGTGACTCACAAATTGCCTGCCAACGTGAAGATTATCGAGGCAACGTCAACTGCTTCGGTCCACGCGCCTGTTACGACGAAGGCAAGAGAGTCATGGAAGCGCTCGGGTACGCGTATCAAGCCGAACACGGTCTGGAGGTCCGCATCGCACGAATCTTCAACGCCTACGGCCCATTCGTGGAACCAGAAGATGGACGAGCAGTTCCAAACTTCATCATGGCAGCTCTAAAGAGAGAACCAATCACGATATTCGGCGACGGACACGCAACGCGATGCTTCCAACACGCCAACGATTGTGTTCGTGGTTTGGAGGCTCTGATGAATAGTGATTATGATGGGCCGGTCAATATCGGCAGTGATCTAGAGATGGAGATTAGTGAAATTGCGGATATAATATCTCGAGTAGTGGCGGAGAAAACAGGATATGAGGATCCTGTCGCTGTTCAGTTGTTGCCCAAGAGGGAGGATGATCCTATCAGGCGGAAGCCAGACACAAGCCTTGCTGAGAGGGTTTTGGGCTGGAAGCCTCGGGTGTCGTTGGAGGAGGGAGTAACTTCGACGGTTGACTGGTTTATCCAGAGGGAGAATGGCATTTCGAGCAGGCTCTAGAGAGACACAAAGTCTTTCGTTTATGACTAATGAAATACGCCCGATAATGTGGCCTAGTAATGTATTAGTAGCTACAGCTTAGCGGTTTGTACCACCGTCAGGAGTGGCTAATTTGATTGACCCTATAATGTCTCGGCTTTGTGTGACCACCAATCAAACATTTGGAAGTTTAACAGAGTAGTATCTCATCTTGAACTCGTATTTAACTCTAACTTAGTTCTATACTTTACAAGACAGTGTGCAATATGTGATATGGCCAGACACTGCTACTGGAAGGGGTTGATTGGAACATCGGATCGAGTGCCTCCACTAATACCCTAGATTATTGTATTGAATCAAACCATTTTGATTTAGCTTTGGGCAAAAACAAATAGCTGCCTAACATAGTAAAAGACACTCTCAAGATAGTCACTTGCATATACGAGATAAAGCATTGACTGAGGCATTTAAATGCTCATCAACTCAAATAAACCACTATGAACAAGACAAGTGGCAAGAGCACAAACACTTTCGTTCAGTGCACGGCCATAAGGCTTATTCCCCAGCCCAACATGCCCATCCCACCGACACCCGAAACACCGGAACGATCGGATGCTCGCCGAGTCAGCGCCAGCCGCTTCACAAATGCCGAACAGAATCTCACCTCCAAAAAAGGAACGCTACAGAATTGCCGTGATCTGTGCGCTTTATACTTTAAGGCTATGTAACCCGGCCCTATGCGCTCTCACTGGTGGAAATTTGAAACATGGGGCGTCAAAGGGTAATTAAACTCTATAACGCTGACGCGCTGTCCTTCTAGGCTTCTAGAAAATGTCCTTTTAGCTTCTAATTAAACTTAATTGACCAAAAGGGACAGCGGCACTGCGTTAAGGGCGCACTTAAACCGCCGCACCGCGCCATTTTTTCTGTATTCTTGCTCATCAACCTCCAACGGTCTTCATTCTTTCGATTTTCCTGTTTTGCAAATACATACATTCCTTTAAACAAAGCCACTCATTTCTCACTTCTCTAATCATGCGCGTTACTACCCTTCTAGGCCTGAGCGCCTACGCCGTCGCCGAGGCGAGCTGTTCGCGCAACATCATCTACTACGACCAGTGGCACACCAAGGATCTGCCCTCCAAGGACATCACCCACAGCGTCACCCACGTGATGATGTCCTTTGCCAACTCTTCGCTCTTCACTACTGAGCCTGCTGGCAAGTATGAGCCTTTCCAGCCTCTTAAGGAGGTCCGCGCTCTGTTTGACCACGACATCAAGGTTTGTCTTGCTGTTGGTGGTTGGGGCGACAATGCTGGTTTCGATGCGGCTCTCAAGACCGATCGTACCCGGGAGAGGTTCGCTCGTGGCGTTGCTTCTAATCTTGATAGACTCGGTTTCGACTGTGTTGGTATGTGCACCATTTATACACGACATTAATGGGATCATTGGCTAATACGTTCAGATATCGACATGGAGTACCCCGGTGGTAACGGCGCCGACTACAAGCAGGTCGTCAACTCCAAGAAGAAGTACGAGATCAAGGCCTTCCCCAAGCTCCTCAAGGAGATCAAGAAGTTCATCGGCTCCAAGGAGCTGTCCATCGCTGTTCCCGGCCTTGAGCGTGACATGATTGCCTACATCCCCAGCGAGACCCCTCTCATCGAGAAGTCAGTCGACTTTGTCAACGTAAGCACTCCATCTAGCCTCACAAGACCACCCACTAACTTCTGCAGGTCATGACCTACGATCTCATGAACCGCCGTGATACCTACACCACCCACCAAGTCTCCGTCAAGGGCACCGCCCGTGCCATCGACAAGTATCTCTCCCTCGGCTTCCCCGCCCACAAGCTCGTCCTCGGCATTCCCTTCTACGCCAAGTGGTTCACCACCAAGAAGGGCTACAAGTGTACCAACCCCATCGGCTGCCCTACCGAGCTCCTCGAGGCCGCCGATGGTAGCGACACCGGCAAGTCTGGCTCCATGACTTTCGAGGCTGCCAACTTTGTCTCTGCTCCTACCAACCTGACTGCTACTCCTGATGCCACCTGCGGTGCTGGCACTTTCTTCAAGTGCGCCACCGGATCTTGCTGTGCCGCTTCCGGCTGGTGGTAAGTAATCTTCCAAATCGTTTCCCAACATTAGCTAACATGTGACAGTGGTGATACTGCTGCTCACTGTGGTACCGGCTGCCAGTCCGCCTACGGACATTGTGACGGTATTGATCTGTCAGCCTCATTCCACGAGGCTCTCGACAAGGGCAAGACTGACAAGGTCAACGGTGGACAGTGGTACTGGGATGCTCCCAACCGCATCTTCTGGTCCTGGGATACTCCCGAGCTCATCGCTCAGAAGATCAACCTTCTTGCCAAGACCCGCGGTATCAAGAGCGTCATGGCCTGGGCCCTTGCTCTTGACAGCCATGACTGGAGCCACCTCAAGGCTATGCAGCAGGGCTTCGACCGTGTCAACGCTTAGATGCTTGGTAGCTGGGCTCTCGGGGCCAAACTATAGACTCATAGAATAATAGCTGGGGTGTGAGGTCAACAGATTTATTTAGTACTGCAATAAACGAATCTTCCCTGGTGTACTTGCGACTTGCGATATATGTTATTATGTTTTGTAATAATTGTGAATCCTGGATTAAAGACTAAATTTATAAGCTACCAGTGCCAGAACTCTTACACTGTCCCCATAAATTAGACCTAGCCTGAGATTTCGACCCGGCAGTTGATGTGATTTTAATGTATGATCTCAAGATGTTGCAGGGTCGGCTATATTACCAAATCAGTCGCTTACTCAACTTAGGGACTTTGGTCGAATAACATCCATTGGCGAGCCATCAGTATTCTGTGGAGTGATTGGTGTCATATCGTCAGCCCTAATCCATATTGGCATTGGAGATGCAACACGTCTGACTTTACTTATTCCATCAACATGGGTACAAGCTCATGAGTAGTGCCTATTGGCTAAAGTGTTGTAATCCGACTCGTGCCGGAGTTATGCATCCTCTCTTACTGGACTAAATACGCAGAAGGAATATAATCGTCTGACGGGGAGTCTGAGGGATAAATAATCGACATGGTCGCCCTCTGAGTATTGAATTTCTGCTTCTCATCAGTTACCTTGCATTGATCTCAACTTGTGACCATGAGTTTCCCCAATGAGCAAAAAGTTGACTTCCAGGTACGCATGACTCCCTCTGGGTGGATCTACAGCTTTCTGACTCTCAAGGAAGTCTTTTCAGAACGTGATAAACAACCAGTTAAGCTCCACCTCAGAAACACGACGCGGTATCTGCCCTAGTACCGAGGAGCCTCTCTGGGAATCACCAGTATCGACCCAAGATGACGTTGATCGAGCTGTAAGCGCTGCGAAAGCAGCATATCCTGCGTGGCGAAAGCTATCATGGGATGAGCGCGCAAGCTACCTCGTCAAATTTGCAGATGCTATTGAGACGCACAAGCAAGAGTTCATCGACCTGCTAGGCCGTGAAGCTGGCAAACCGCCCCAGGCCGGTGGCTTTGAGCTTATGCTTGTTATGGAGCATGTTCGAGAGACGCCGAAGCTGAGGATCAAGGAAGACAAGCCCGAGGATAATGAAGATGTAAGTGCTGCATTATCATTACTCCAAGACAGGGAGACTGATGATATGTACAGAGAACAGCCGTTGTACGCTATGTCCCTCTCGGAGTCGGGGTCGGCATTGTTCCATGGAACTTCCCCATGTTGCTCGGCATTGGAAAAGCATACCCTGCCATGCTGGCCGGCAACACGTTTATATGGAAGCCCTCGCCGTATACTCCATACTCGGCCCTTAAACTTGCAGAAATTGGCGCCAAAGTCCTTCCTCCAGGTGTATTCCAAGCTTTGAGCGGCGGTGACGATCTTGGCCCTATGTTAACTGCTCATCCTGGTGTAGCAAAGGTAAGTTTCACTGGCTCTACCGAGACGGGCAAGAAGATCATGGCGGCTTGTGCTACTACATTGAAGCGTGTCACTCTTGAATTAGGCGGGAATGATGCTGCGATTGTTTGTCAAGATGTTGACATTCTTGCAGTGGCTGGAAAGGTACATCTCCCTACACCTTACCCAATGATAAAAGGTTTACTAACGAGTTAATAGGTCGCATTTCTGGCATATGTTCATAGTGGCCAAATCTGCATGAACATCAAGCGCATCTACGTCCATGAGAGTATCTACGACAAGTTTGTTGCTGAAGTAGTCAAGTTCCTAGAAGCCCTCAAGAGTGGCGATTTTTCCGACCCTGAGGCCTTCTTTGGACCTATCCAGAACAAGATGCAGTACAAAAAACTCCAGCGTCTCTATGAGCAGATCGATAAGCAAGGATGGAAGCGTGCCTTTGGCAACGCGTCAGCTGCAACATCGGGCAAGGGATACTTTATGCCACCTGTTCTCATCGACAACCCACCTGAGGATTCAGAGATCGTGCAAACTGAACCATTTGGTCCAATAGTCCCTGTTATGAAGTGGCAGGCCGAAGACGATGTCATATCCCGGGTTAACGCCTCAAACTATGGTCTTGGGGCGTCTGTCTGGAGTAAAGATGTCGCTCGTGCTCGACGAATGGCTGAACAGTTGGAGGCTGGGAGTGTTTGGGTCAACACGCATTTCGAGGTTGCGCCGAATGTTCCTTTTGGGGGACATAAGCAGAGCGGTGTTGGCATGGATTGGGGAGAGGTCGGTCTCAAGGGATGGTGTAATCCTCAGGCTTACTGGGTGAAGCATTCTCGATGATGGGAATAGATATTACGAGATGAGATCTATAGCTAAGCACACGATTAAATAAGATGTAGATAATCGAGATGAATGTTGAAACCTTCCACTATTCGTCCTTCATGACCATCACGACGACCTTTCCCTTCGTTCGACCTGACTCAACTTTCTCCCAAGCATCCTCAAAATCGTCGAGACCAACCACGCTATCAATGTGCGGCTTAATCTGACCTGCTTCAAGGAGCTTAGTAATGACATCTAGGTCCTTGCCCACTGGGTCAATGACGAAGAAGAAACTGTTGACTTCCTTCTTGACATCTTCCGGACGATTCTGCTCTGGTGGAGCACAGACGCTAACAAGGGTTCCTCCCTCTCGAACTGCATACCACGTATCAGCCAGAGAAGGCATACCGATACAGTCAAAGACAAGGTCGAACTGTCGAGATGCGGGATTTTGGGCAACCCACTCTCCGATGCTCTGCTTCTTGTAGTCGATGATCTCAGTCGCACCAAGTTGTCGAACGAAATTGATATTCTGTGTTCCAACAACTCCTGCGATAGTCTTGACTCCAGCGATACGAGCGAGCTGCACCGCCCAGCTTCCCACTCCCCCAGCAGCACCATTGATCAAAACCCGGATCTTGCCATTCTTCTCCCGCGCAGCTTCGTCACCACTCAGAGCCTCAGGATCCAAACCTCCCCTAGTGAACAGTCCCTGGTATGCAGTAAGTGCACTGATAGGACTCGCCGCAGTTTCAGCCCAGGTCAAGTTCTTGGGTCTAATCGCAAGCTCAGAGACTCTAGCAAGAACATATTCAGCACCCGCGCCAGGACGATTCGCTTCAATACGGGCGTAGACCTCGTCGCCGGGTTTGAAGCCGCTATTCTCTGGGGCTGATACGACGGTTCCTGCGAGGTCTTGGCCGGGAATGGGGATCTTGTCTCCGATGAACTCGGGTGCCCAGAGGGCCCAGTCTAGTTCCCCTTTACAGGGACAGGTGGCGTGGACTTTGACGAGGACGTCTTGAGGATGGGTTGGGGTAGGGACGGGTTGTTTAGATGAGAGGATGAGTTTGTGGGAGTGCTTGTCAGGCTGGAGGATAGCTTTCATTGTACTTGGGAGATCGGATGATGCCATTTTGCAATGAGAATAGGGTGTTGCAGTGTATATTGCTGTTTTGTTGGATACTGAAGATGATGCTTGATGATATGTTTCTGAATAGCGGCAGAGATAAGGGAAATATATAAATACTGTAGTGGCTTACAAGAATTAATACTCGACATTACACTATCTCCGTCTGATTCCGGAAACTGTATCTCTCTCTACAACTGTAATGCCCGAAGCCAGTCAGCGACGAACGCCACTCAACGGTTTCCCGTGTACCGATTACCCGGATACCCGATGTCAGCCCGCATGTCCAGCAACCCTAGAAACCTGGTCATGCAGCACCCAAGCCAATCATATGTCTTGAAATGCTCCTCGGAGAAGCACCATCGCCTGTTTGTCAGCTCGCGCTCGGCTTGGTCATGTCTTAAAACGCGAGGTCAATAACCGGCCGGATTTCTGATGCTATACAGGATTGAATTGGCAGTGGTGTGTAGAGAAGCTGGCGGTTGGGTTTGATGTCACAACTAAAGCACGATGCGAACCAAGACAGGCTGAGTCGACATGTCTTGAACTGCTCCTCAGAAAAGCGCCCCCCAGGTGACTTCCTGAGTTTGGCCAGGTGTGAGTGGTTTAGTAATGACTATAATTAACTGCGATAAGGTTGTCGGTAGTTAAAAGAGGCTTTAGCCCCCAGCGCACAAAGGTAAAGAACACCAATAAACACATACAGGCAAGATACTCATTGCCCTCACTGTTGCCTAGGATCTTGCTTTTGGCTGAAAAGTTAGTATCC